>JAPMOR010040837.1:163068-207614 GCA_026543865.1 Argiope aurantia | reverse complement strand
ATATGTCTGATTATTAGTCGTAGGAGAAGTGAAAGCAATAATTTCAAAACGGACAGAGTAAGAAGAATAGAATTTGGTTAACAGATTTAACCCTTAAAGTGAAGATTCGTATCAAATTTGGAATTAGTCGTCAAAATTTATCCATCTGTCCTTTTGTACATTCTCACGCATGTGAATGCCAAAACTGAAAAACACAACATCTTTAATAAATGAAATTTGATGCATTGTTTCACTTTCTAAATCATACATTTTTGCCAAATTTTAAATGAAATATGTTCAAAGATTGTCCATATGTCAGTCTGTATTTTCGCATCCGTACGAAGACAATGATTTAAAAACTCAACGGCCTGGATAAATAAAATGTGTTATATAGTTTTAGTATTTAATCTCTTGCGGTGCAATGACGTGTTACACTTGTTGATATACTTTTGTTACAAAATCAATGATAGCGTATTATACGCATGGGCAGACAATTAAAACAGAAGTAAAAATTATTTTCGAGAATGATGTTCAATTGTGATTGTTTGCCAGAGTACAGTTTTAGATCGAATATTTGTTCATTTAGAAGATATAAATCTTTTCTGTTTTGTATGAGGTAACGGATAGTTTACGTAACCTCCTGTGAGTTACAGTAGGCTGTTTTGGCACATGCATTTGTGAATCTGTTACTGGTGCAAGAGCTTAATGTGGAGTTTCATTTATAAAGTTTTAAAACAAATCCATTAAAAGTTTGACAAATTGTCCTATCACGTGTATGTACACGTGGGAGCTCGGAAAAACAACAACATAAATTAATAAAATTTGGCATGCGAGTTTGATACCAAAGGTAATTTTACCTGATAAGCTGGTTTCAATTTGTGGTTGAAAGCGTGTCCGCAAATTCAGTCATACTTAGTGCTCCAAAATGCATACTCAGTGCATGCATCATGTGCTACTTTATATTATAAAGTACATAACAATATATGGCGGAAAATCAAAATGTGAGCATTTGTGGCTTTCAGGGCTTTGCACATGAATTACAATTTTATATGGAGGGAGATAAAAACTTTATTAGAAATTATGCGAAAAAGACCGTCCCGCTGGTTAAAAAAAATTTAAAAACTGAATGAATGAATTCTATTGTCCAAATGGCAAAAAGAATTTGACATCAAATTAAAATGCAAGCAAATAAATTCTCTACATACTCTAGAAAGAGGGGGTATTAATTGCTATTAAAAATTTAACTGCAAATTTACTAGAAAATGCATATATAATATAATGAAGCCTGCTGCTTTAATGGTTAATGAGTTAAGAGATTTTAAGACGTGGCATGTATAACGGAATTAAAAAAAAAGCAGTAACTTTATTCGAAGACTCAACGTGTAACGAAAAAGAAATTAAAAAAAAATTATTTAAAAAAAATGCAGCCTATGTCGTTAAGATCAAAACGAGAATACTTTGAAAATGGCTAAATTTATTCAAAAACATGAGAGATATGGTCACGTTATTAAAGTAACATTATACATTAGATACATTTACTAAGGATAAATGAGGAAACCCGAAATCTATAACTGTTATTAAAATTTACGATAACAGGAATTTTTTCTGTTGTTGGGAAATTTTTACGAACTTATCTTCATTTACTAAAAATTTTAAAAGAATTGAAAAATTTCACTACATTGCATGAAATCACAACCCGTATTTTTAAAGCTCTGTATAAAACTCACGAAATCTTGTTTACCATAAACTGTTCCGAAGCTTTAATATTTCAGGAATAGAGATAAACTTTCCTAATAAATAGTAAGAAAGTGTTTCCAATTAACGAACTCCAAACAAACGTAATAAAGAGTTTGTTACAGAAGTATCATTTAACTGAAGATGAATTTTAAGATACAATCATAACCGTAACGAACCATAGTTTACACAACCCTTCCCGCATATTTATCAACCCGCATTTGAACCGATTCAGTTTGGCGAGAAATCGATCTCGAGTAGTTGGAGCATCTGTTTACTCACTGCTTTCGTTTCTGATTCAACAAGATAAGGCTAAGTTAATTTGTTTTCTTGGAGTATTTGAAGTTTAAATATTTATCAACAGAGAAACCAATTTATTTAATCCAATTTGTGATTATTATTGATGTTCCATTTTTTTTCTTTCTTTTTCTGCAATAGTCTGTAAGAAACCGGAAAACAAATAAAGTAACCTCACGGAACAAAATAGTGACCATATGTTTCCCTTATTTTGAACTTTGGCAACAACGATAAATGGTTTTGAGGCTGCTTGAATAGTTTATAAATATTAATCTATAATAATAAATTAAATAATAATTATAATTCATTATTATTAATAAAATATATAAATGTACGTATCTAAAATGTCACTAAACATTTAGAATTTTTAAATTTTTGATGATGTTGGTGAAATGCTCAAAATATTTAAAATATTTTATTAAATGCAACATTAATGAAACACAGTATATCTGATACTTTAAATTTAGTTATATTATCTTCAATTTTGCATCAAAAAAGGGATGTTTTAGGATGTAATTTTGAACCTTAACTGGACGGTGATACCTGAATTAATAGTCGCCACTCTAAACTTCCATTGTCAATAAACTGATGGATGTATTGTTCACGTCAGATTTAATTCTATTATTATCATATCAACACGCGTTAGATCTTTCAGGAGAATTAGATCTGGAATGTGGAGCCCTCCTACCAAGAAGCCGATATTTCTACCTACAGCCCTTTGATATGGCTAAGGAACTTGAATATATATATATATTTACAAAGATCATTATAGGTTCTTTTCTCTAGTGATGAAAATGCCTCGTGTCTTTTAAGAACGGAAGGTTAATTTAAATAAAGTAAGACAAATTTCTAGACAGATACTTTCAGAATTATTTAAAAACTGATAGAAAAACGTACTTTTAAACAACTAATAGGTTTCTGGGGTTGGGTTGAGTTCTGAAGACTTTCCTAGTTTTCTCACCAAGCAAAGCTCAAAAGTGGGTCAAAGATACAAAGTGCATTTTGTATGTTAAATATGTGCATCGAATTTTATATAGCTAGCTCTCTTCATTTTATAGCTATTGTGTCAACTTATATTTGACAGCTGGACATACAGACACTATCTAAATATTATTCAAAATTTCATAGAAATCTACAAATTCGGTGTTTGGTAAAAATTTCGTCCACTTAGATTAAGACATTTCTTAGATATGATCCCAGTCACAGACATAATACCGAAAATGGGTTTCTCAGATCCAGAGAATATCCACTTTCAGAGAGGTCTGAAAAATAGAGATTCGACGAAATCTCCGTTTTGAATTTTTTGATGATTATAATATTCATTATTATAAGCATTGCATAGAAGAAAGTAAAGTGATTTTTATTAATGTGTTACTTGTTAATTTTATCATTTATTTCACAGTTCAAATTTATATTCTATTAATGCGCTTTATTATTGTATTATTGTTATTTTTCAATTAATTTTCCTGATTGTTATTTATTTATATTTTATTTTGTCACTTAATGCAAATAGAATAGAATCTGCCATAATTTGAAAGCTCAATAAACAGATCTACATCAACAATCCAAGCAATTAACTCAACTTCATTAAAAAAAATTTAATTTCATCATGAAATAATTTTTCCACTATTGTCTTGTTTATTTAAATGTCAAAATCTAGTCAGCCTACCATAATGTTTGCTTGGGAATTAATTTTTTCCGCCCACATTAAACTTCAAAAGAGATAATATCAGAATTTTGCCACGAACAGATTTTGCCTTTAAGTCATAAAATATTCGCTGATATTTTCAAGCATCGTAAATCATTCGACGGTTTAAAATAAAACTTTTTTACTTTTGAAATTCATTTATATAATATACACTATTTTATATAGCAAGGGAAGCAGATTTATTCTGTAACGATTCGAAGAGAGAGCGGATTATTCAACGAATTTACATTCAAAAAATCCTAGTAATACTCTTTTATCCCACGATTGGTAGTTTTATCACGGAAAAACCCTTCCATTTTTGCCTCATTTCTCTAAATAACGAAAAGCAAGCTGCTTGCCTTAATATTTATTCAAAGAATTAGTTTAATCACACCCATTAAACTTCAAAAGTGACAATATCGAATTCCTGTCACGGAGATATTCGAACTTTGAATCAGAAAAGTTTCCTACTTAGTTCGTGAATCATCACAAACCGTTTGAAGATAGAATTTTTTTTTTTACTTTTAGGATGGCTAGGCATTGATTTTATTTTTAAAAGGACATGCTCTGAAATTTTAAGAAAAGTTTCTTGCAAATATTTCTGTTGAACCGGATATTATATATATATTTAGATTATATTGAATAAATAATTATAAATTTGCTTTAGTTTAACAGAAATGTGTTAATATAGAAAAGATATCAGAATAAAACATTAGTTATCCAAATCCCATTTTTCCAGGCCACAAAAAAATGAAGAAAGAAAATAAAAAAAACTTTAATTGCTTAGAAATTTTGCAAACTACAAATAAGTAAAAACATAAAACATTTTATTATATTAAGGAATAATATCTAGCGACTATGTGTTAGGATACAAAAGATAACAAACGTTATTTTTATAGTCATTGAAATAATACAGTAAAAAAGTTCTTTTTTTTTTTTTCAAGGAAAGCACCATTTTTAGTTAATTTTGTTATTATGAGGATCGTGTCTATACGTATAGTTGCAGTTTCAATATATTTTTTATTTTAAGTTTTAGAAAATATAAACAATATGAGGAGTTGTATATTGAGCTTCACTATATAGAATGATAATCAAATCTGAAATTTGAATACCTTCCCTTTGACTTATTAGGTCAAGACTTTGATATATAGAAATTTGTCAACATGAGAAAGCAATAGCTATTGTATATGGGAGCATGGAAAAGTTGCGCTAACAGATATTCGATCCTTTAGCATATCCTATCCAAGATCCGATAAAAGATTTTAATTGCCGTTTCTAATACCACACATATAATATTGAACCTAAAATGATTTAATTTTTCGAAGCATTGTATCAAATTATACAGTGCCATATAATATTGAGTAATCTTTAAAAATATAACATACTATCTGATAATAATGTACTTCTATCTATCTAATGTATATCTCTTTCATATATAGTATGTATGTGATGATATTTTAAACTCTTAATTTAATCCAAATTAATGTCCAAGAGTTTATCGTAACTTCATTCTTCATTAACATCGTAACTTCATTCTAAAATATTCTCTTATTTCGTGATCTAATTCCACTTTCGGTATAATTAATTCCTCTGTAAAAATAATGCGTCATAAATACTATGCATCAAATGAAAGTGATACTTCCGTTACTCTTATCAAAGTCAACCTATGTGTTCTTTGGAGCCTGGCCAGAAATCCAATGTTATATAAGACAAGTAATCATTTGTTCGTCCCGGAATGCCATCTGCGATTGTGCCGAGCTGCGGCTTCATGTAAATAATCATGTTTGTCTCCCGGGAGAGAAGAGAGAAAATAAAACGAATTTAAAAATACAACGTCTCGTCTATATCTTCAACCTGCACTCTGCTTCAACCAAAAATAATGTTACAAATTTTTTAGCCGACAGGATTCCTAAATTCATTACATATATATAATGTATAATATCTTATAATATTGCATAGCTATACATTTAGAAAGTTGTAGAATATCGTATAATATTGTTTTGTATTAAAAAATAATGAGCGGTATGATGCAATATTGCTCAATGTGCTGTGCTTGATACTTAGGTCCCAGATATTGCATAATGTTGTGTGATATTATTATTGCTTCATCCAATATCTAACAATATTATACAATATTCCGATTATTATTGTTTAATATCGTACAATATTGTATAATATGTGTGTGCCACTGGGGATATAAAGTGTAATAAGTTCCATCCAAATTAAACTGCTGCTAAAAATAATTAAATGCTTGCGTCGCTTTTCGAGTTATTGTTTTCATATATAGATGGATAGGCATATCCATCCAAGAGTTATATTGAGTTGACAATTTGTGTTTAAAATTTAAATAATAAAACCATAAGACAAACTTCATTTATCTCGTTCATTGCGTTTTGAGTTTACATATTTACAAACGGACCAACAACTAAGTCGTGGATGGATTTCGTTCAAATGTTGATAAATGCTTGCAATTTTTGAGATAAGGTCTCATATAAAAATGCAATGGTTTAGTACTTTGCCTTTTAGAACAAACCTGTTTATAGACATCCTACATAAAGGCTCCCAGATTTAATTCAAAACACTTCAACATAGTTCCTAAAAAGATACTGTCTTCAGCATCTAAATACGTCAAACTTCTTAGGAAAAATGTTTTGATAGTAGTACTTTTTGCTTTTGCTTGTTTGCAAAGTTCAATATCGGAATGTTGACTCAAAATTAATGGAAGACAATGGAACATTTTGTGCATAATTAACTCATTTGGGAGTAAGAACTTCGGCAAATTTAAGTTGCAGCTCTAAGTAAGGCTTCAGTCGAAAATATGTAAAGAGAAATCATTTGGATCTCTTAATTTTCGCTGATTGAATCCAAACACATTTACAAATACCTTGTCATAGCTAATTCCATTTAATTAGCATATTTACGTTTACATATGTATGTTTTCGACATCTACGAATATATTGACTAACAGACTGATATTCTTCTGATTGATTTGGTACTTTATTATGGATCAAAAGAATAATGATCTGATAATGAAAGGTCGACAATAATTTCATCAATATTCATCTGCGGTTATGAGTAGGTCATTAGCTCGTATTTCGTGCTCAATTTCAAAGTTTAGATCTAATTCCATTTTCCATTTTAGCATTGAGTGAGGCTTAAAACTATGCAACACATTACAAGCTCAAGATTGATTTTTTTTAACATTTACAATACTTTCTCTTTCAGTGCTATAAATACGAGTTAAAAATTTCAATATTTCACATCAAAACATTAATAGGTATTAAATATATTTTGTTTCAAAGATACTTTATTATTATTACTATTATTATTTGAAAAGAGAAAAAAAACATGATTTAATGTGAAAAAGCGATCACAATCTCTTTAATAAGTTACATTTTCCATCATGAGGAGATCGTAAACCCGTATTTCCTCTTTATTTCTGGAAAAAAAAATATTCATAATTTTTGATACCAATTTAAGAATCAGTTTCGTATAAAACAGAACAATAAGCTTGTGGTCCAATTTTTTTAAAGACAACAATATTTTTTCTTTCCGTACTATGTATACGAAATGAAAATTAAAGCATTTCATATCAAGACATAAATGATGTGATATTAGATAATTCTGCATTAAAAAGATTTATAAATAAAAGATGGAGGTTACATTATCTTCATGAACATTATTCCCTCGTCATGAGGTGGTCGTTGACTCAGTCCAGTTGGTTTTGTCCTTAAAATGCTCACTGCCATTGATTTACGCATGTGATTCATCTCATCTATCTAATGAGAGGACTCCTTCTTTGTCATCTATTTACTACATAAGAGTGCCAAGTAATCATTTAAGTAGAAAATAGATGTGAACTTATTAAATAGTAGGCATGAATACCAGGTGAGTCATGCGACAATAGTCGATTTAATACAAAAAATATACAATACAATTTCTGTTTCTTATGAACGCAAAAATCATGAAACGAAGCTACACATCATAAACTCGATGTCGACTTTTTACTTTCTGATATATGTAGTATAGAGAAAGTATGGCAGTTGTTAAAAAAATTCAAACAAACTTGAGAGTTTGACGAATCTTCACATTTTAAACCTCCCAGAGTTCGAAAAACACATTTTTGGAAAATGTTCGTCTGTCTGTCTGTGACAAAAATAACTCAAAGCCGCTTTGACTAGACGGTTGAAATTCTGCATACGGTCTTTGAACCAAATTTGCAGATTTCTATTAAAGTTTGAGTAAAATCTGTTCTGTGGAAGTCTGTCTGCCGGCGGTTCACAAGATAATTACAAAACGAAGAGAGCCTGATATGTAAAATCCGGTACACAGATTTAATATTTATAGTATAAACATCTGTCGAATTTTGAACCAAATCTGTCTGTCGGTTTGTACTTTCAGAAATAAGTAAACGTGATAATTCCAAAACGCAATGACTTAAATATATCAAATTTGGTATAAAAATTTGTGACTACAAAAACAGTTTTATGTCTATTTTTTTGTTTCAATCGGTCGAGAAAAATATGTCGAAAATGCAGATTTGATTTTCGGATACTATTAACCTCATGCCAGGGATAAATTGCCAAAAAACTCGTTAAGTATAACACGATAGGCTCAGTAAAAATGCAAAATTCAGGCCAGAAGTTAACATTTTGTAACTATTGTACGCCAATGCCAATGTACGGATTCTATGGTATGACACAGAGTATGCGCGAAACTTTTGTTGAGACCACTCCTTCTTTTCTTTATCTTTCCAATCAGTTTTTTCTGTACTATGAATATGAACATTGATATCAAAACTTTTAGAGATATGAAGTACTCTTTACAATAAGAGTTAGATACTTTATTATGTATTGAAAGGACAGCAAGGAATACTGATATAAAAGAGAACAATTGATCACAATTTCTTCATGAAGATTAATCCGTGATCAGGAAGAGACCCTATTCTCAGATGGTTTAACATTTCATTCATCTGTCAAACTAGATAAGTATTAGTTACTGTTTTAGTCAGGAATCATTTATGAGTCAAACTATTGGTATTTTTTGGTTTTATATGCTTTTGTTTTTCAGTATAGCAATCGTCAAAAAAAGACGAACTCAAGGTTTTGAAGATTCTCATGTTTTAGACTTTCCTTAATCCGAATAACATATTTTTGGAATTATGAATGTCTGCCTGTGGGGGTTGTCTTTCTGTGAACAAGATATCTTAAGAGGAAATGGTCTCCTCACAACTTTCTCGCATAACTTTCGCCATACATGACACTGGCGTAAATAGTTACCATATATTTACCTTTGGGATGAATTTAGCATATTTACTGAATCTATCGTTATCGTATCATCCTTGGCTAGTTATATGGCAATTAATTGGCATTCGTTAATAGTATCCGACAATAGATTTTGTCTTTTTGTCTATTGAAACAAAAATGTGACACAAAACTAGACTTGTAGTCACAAAATTCCCTACCAGATTTGATATACAGGGTGGTTATAATTAAACTTCATCTATAAGCAGCATCATATAATGCAAACGGGTGAACGGATTGAAACGAAATTTGGTATATAGACTATACACGAGATGCACTCACGGAATTGTGAAAAAAAAAGAGAAATGTTTAGTTCCAAAACGTCTACCAGAGGGCGCCTTTTCAGGTAAAACATTAATTTTAACATAATAAATAACCAAAACGGAATACAGAAACAATATCAACTTTTTTTGACTAGTTTTTGATCACCTTGTCATCGAATCACATTAAATACAGCTAAGGAAAAAAAACATTACGCTGTTTGAGGAAGAAAAACAATTCAGTTTGTAGGAACAAGAACTGGTTAGGCAGAAATTGCACAAGAGGAACAGTTGTTAATCGTGTCCAGGATGATGTAGGGAAAGGTTCTCCATGTGACCACCTACATTCACCCTCAAAATTTCAAGTCGATGGACAGTGTGTTCAACAGCAGATCGTAACTGATCAGTTGTGACGCTTCGCACATGAATCGTTATGGAGTTCTTTAAGTCATTCAACGTCGCAACAAGATGCCGTCATCATCAGCCGGAAACATCGACGTAAAGCATGACAACGACTGCAAATGTTTCTTACCCTAACCTGTTTTGCGTAAAGCTTCCTCCACGCAGTTATGCAAATCTAGACATTTTTCCCCCCCCTCTGAATAGGTAGCTTTTCCCATGTTTTACCTTTCATTAATAATTCTTGTTCTGGATTGTTAATTTTGTTTCTGTATTCCGTTTTGGTCGCATATTGTGTAAAATTTAATGTTTTTCCGAAAACGGCGCCCTCTAGTCGACATTTTGAAACTTTTTTTTTTTCGAAATCCCGCGAGTGCATCTCGTGTATAGTCTATATATCAACTTTTGCTGCAATCCGTTCATCCATTTGGGTTATAAGAAGCTGTTTATAGGGAATGTTTAATTATAACCTTTCTGTATTTACGTCTTTGTGCTTTTGAACTATCGAATTTACATGCTTCTGTCAGTACAGACCGATAAACAGTCAACCCCTTTTTAAATTTGGCTCAAAATTTAATAGGAAGATCAAATTTTGGAGAAGTTAAATCTGTGTACCGAATTTCATTTATCTAGCTCTCTTCATTTTGGAGTTAAATTATATTTGAAAAGCCTAACAGACGGACTTCCTCTGAGCAGATTTTACTGAAAATTTAATATCTGATCTAATATCAACAATAATTTAATTTCAAATATGATATTTAGTATCTCATAGACATTTGCAAATTTGGTGTAAAGAAGAAATTCGGCAAATATATACTAGATACCATCTAAATTTCAAATATTTAGCTCAAATCAGTTTTGGTTTATCTTTGTCACATTCATTTAAACAGATGGACATTCTCCAAAAATGTGTTTTTCGAGTTCAGGGTGATCTAAAATGTGGAGATTCGACAAAAAATCGCGAGTTTGAATTCTTCGACGATTACTATACTTTCTCTATACTATGAAGGACAGAAAGTGAAATCACTTTGAGCTAAACAGATGAAATTTAGTACATGGTCTTTAGACAAAATTTGTAGATTTTGAACAAATTTTGAACAATATATATTCAAAAAAAGTGAAGTGAAAGAAAATACAAGTGAACTCGACAACTGCGAATCGTAAAATGCTAAATGAATATTATTAGAAGCCAAGGTTTAGCATCGAAATGTAGATTCTTATAATTATGAATCAAGTCTGTCAAATAATTGAACATCTATCGGTCTGTACTTTCGCAAGCACATAATGACTTAATTCACTGAAATTCGGAATGTGTACTATAACTGTAACTGTAATTCCTCTTCAAATTTTGGTTTCAATCAATCCAAAATATACAATCTCTCCAAAGATTTAGTAAAACTGCCAGATGTACGCCAAAGAAGCAATGACTTTAATCAATGACGCTCAGAATGTGTACTTGTGACTATGATTGTAGTTACACTTCAAATTTTGATTTTAGTCAGTATGTAAAAAGGAGTCTTAAATAAATACTGAATCTATTCAAATATTTATATATCATTATTATTGTTGCTATTATTAATCGCCTTACCTCAGAAAGGCCATTTTATGCAAGGGTTGGATAAGACTTTTATTCGAACGTGTGCAAGAAATTTTTGAAGATACTGGTTTCAGAAAAGAGTGTTCTTTTAAAGATGAATTCAAATTTTGATAAATTTTGAATATTTGTCATATTATTATTTAAAAATGTATGCATTTTGTACCACTTTCTGTTTATCAATCTTGTATTTAGAATCCGATACAGATCTATAATTTCGAGTCAGAATGCATAGTAAATGCCATTAATCTATCTTATTAATTTTTTCAAATGCCCCGTTACAGGATAGACAGATTATATGAGAAAGTGAAATATAGACTACTGCAACTTTTTCCCTGTATGTTTCTTTGATCCTTTTTAGGAACTAATATATCCTTGTAAAATAATTGTTTCTTAACCGATTCACCATTTAGTAATCAAGTTGAATAAGTTCAGACGCATCCTTAGAAATGTCTTAAGAAAGCGAATTTCCTTACCATGGAAATAAATAAAAAACGTTTTACTAAAACTTGATGATTTATTGAACTTTCTTGATGTATTTGTAGATCTGCATTAAATTGAAATTCAAGTGTTTGCAGATAAATAAAAGAATTTTTGCATTTGTTTAAACTATCCGTTGTGATATTTTCGAGTTGCAAAAAATCGGGGATTTAGTTTGTTTTATCATCATTTTTCTCAGAAACATTTGTGTAAATTTATTCAAGGAATATTTGGAAGGAAGAAAAAAATAATTAAAAGTTAGTTTCGTATTTAGTTTATTAATATGTTAGCATTAATTAATATAAAATAATCAATGAAAAGTAATTATTTAATTAAAATTTCTTGGCTAAAAAACATTTCTTTAAACTTATAATACAGTAAGTAAATAATTGTATGAATTTAATTTGCTAAATTAATCAAAGTCAGTTGAAGAAATGTTAAAATATCATGATACATACATGCATTATTTTCCTTCTGTCCACTCAAATGTTGTTTTATTACCAAAGACGATTTCATTACGTTAAAAAATGCTTAAATGTTGAAATGATGTTGGTTATAGGCACAAGTGAAGAAAAGAATGGAAATACCGAACATATTCTTAATTAATTAAAATGAACTGCAAGATAATGAAAGATTCTTTAATATTGCCGTATGGAATGTTCTATGATTAATTACTAAAAGGAATATATTTGTAGAGATCTTTAGTAGAAATTGATTGAGTGAAATCGACAAACGAAACAAACATTCCTTAAATTTTTTAACAATCCATATTGTAATTATACCTTGGAATTTATTCGGTTATTAATTCGATATTTTTTGTTTCACATTTAAAAGATTGTCTAAACTAGTCTAATGAATCTGATTTTGGAAGAAACAATTAATTAAATTTGGAAATACCCTTGCTGTTTATATTTCTTCTCCTACAATAAATAAAATAACTACTGATGAAAATTCCCTGATAAAATAGTATTATTCTCGATTGTTTGAATAGAAATTAGAATTTCTTAATAGTTTCTTCTACCGCATTAAAAATAAAAAGTATATTTTAAGTCTTCTTTCTTTTCAAGCTGTATCTATCATGTTCCATGTATTTCAGAATAACCTTCTAAAGATAACCAAAGCATTAACTCATCGTTATCAATTTGTTCTATTTATTGAAATCTTTAATATGCGTCAGCCATAACAGATAAGTATTCAATAGAAAATACTTTTCAGAATCATCCATCTCATATGTACGTATAATGAATATAGTTTACAAGAATAGATGTAAATCATATGTGTAGCTGGGTGTTTATATCCAATGAAAATTTCTTGGTTATATTTTGCTTACTTATTTTTGCAATTAGACATCACACACATACACACAAAACTTGGATGAAAATCACATAACATTTACGCTAACACATAGCATTTCATATTTCATATTGCCGCTAATAACGAGCAACTGTGCCTAGTTGCACCAGCTTATTTCAGAATACTATAGACGGAAGTGAGAAAAAACAGGTCCTCGCCACTCATTCCAAACTATAGAATTTAGAGAGTACCTGCAGCGCCATCTATAAAGAATATTAATTAGCCATTTCAGCATATAAATATTCACACAAAAAATGATAATTACAAATAACAGAATTACATGAGCAATGCAACTGGAGGATATGTCACTCTTTCCATTGCTGATGAGTGTTCCGCCCAGGCATATGAAATGTGTATGTCCTTAAGTCAATAATACTAAAGAGAGATACTCATGAAAATCAGGTCTAATTATTGTATTGGAATACTGTTCTTAGGGCTAGTGTATAATTTACTCTGCTGATTTAGAGACACCGTCAAGTTAAATGTAAAATTAACAAGTAATTAAGTTGCAAGAAGGCATAGAAAATATCATTTAATTAGCTCATTATATTTACAAATTAACGCTTTCGCATACCTAGGAATATCAGAACAACACATACAGTTATTCTTTTGACTGATTTGTTCAAAATTACGTACTAGATTGACAGATTTGTTCAAAATTACATACTAGGAATTACTGTTATTGCATACTAGGAATATACTGTTATTTTTTTGACTGATTTGTTCAAAAATTTAATTGAAAAACCATTCCCAAACTTTGATATAAATATACAACTATCAAATAACGTATCTCAAATTTCTTCCAACATTCTGTGTTATTTTTTATTATTTATCATTTTCACGGGGAGGCACAGAAACCTAATTACAAGGAAAATATTGAATTAAGAGAAATATAAAAGGCAGAGAATCATCCAAATCTCAATGATGATTTTTTTAGAGAATAAAAAAAAATACATTTTTAGTTTGACTTCTGCCTGCATAAGAAAATAAAACTTGGTACAATAAAGAAGCTTCCACAATTTTTTTAAGTATTTTTTTTATTTTTAAAATTCTTTGTTTGTATTCATTGAATATTAAAGTGCAGGCGCCTGTAAATTTTGTGAACGTATGAAGAGAACCCATGGGAATAAGTTTAGAAAACATGGATTTAGTATAAAGCTTAGCTTAAAATATATATATAAGAAATTCCTTTTCATAAATGTTGAGATTTCAGAACTCCTCATTTGGTACATGAAACTTCAATTCCAGAAAACGTTTTTTTTTTTTTTTTTTTTGACGAAACAACTTTATTTTTTTATATTACTCTTCGATCAAACTGGTGTAAAGTGTTGTCAAAAAATCAAGACTGAACAGTCGATAGCAGTTCAATTTTCCTTTCTGTACTCGTATTTCACTTTGCTCTTATATTTTGATTTCTGAGAAAACTTTTAACATTTCTGAAATGAAATTAAATAACAAAACATGAAGTTATATAGTTAATTCAGGAAAGTTTCTTGCATTTTGTATTAGAATATTTTTACAAACCACCTATATTTTACAACGCCATCTATCAACAAAATTGAACTAATCTTTTTTTACTGTGTAATTCTTTTTCCTGTGCTCTAAATATAACAAATACCAAGTTATACCAACATACTCTAAATAATGTTTCTTCTAGAGTCTTTCAAACAATTGTACTTTAATTATAACCATCTTGTATATGAAACAATGTGTTCTTATAATGACCATTAATACCATTGACTGAAAATATTTTCTTATAGAAAAGACGTCTTTTTGTTTTAAATATATAGTATATATATAATGGATTTGGTTTCTGTTTTTTGTTCTTTGTTTTCTTGTTTATGGAAGATGCGATAAGAAAATACTGATTTGTAAAAAATTCGATTGCAATATTTTGATGAATTCTAATATTACAGATAGAAACATCTTTTCATACTCTTTTGCAATCACTGAACGGTTTGATAGGCATGACTAGAGAATTTTATTTTAGGTAATGTTTTTGATGATATACTTCTAGGAAAAAACGTTTACAAGCAATAGAAAAAAAATTAATAAAAATTGCACTTATATTAAGTAATTAACTTATTTGTGCCGGTGAAACAAGAAATATCAAATATTACAAATCGTTTCTATTGCTTCTTTGTGCATTTAGAATCATAACCACGAAGAAAGAATTGCAGATGCATTTATTGAATGCTGAATTCCGAGATAGTGAGTGGCAATATGGTAACTAATTTGGCAGTTTTGGCAAAACAAAGTTGAAGTTTTCAGAAACACAATAGTTATGACAATATCTTTATTAGAAGCCGAGATCTGAAGATTCTCCTTGAAAATAATGTATCCTGTCACCGAGATCATAAAAGCGGAAACAAGTATATGGGCAAAAATTCTCTCTTAAGGTTGTTGATCGCTGCGAGAGCTCTGTAACTGTACCTTGAACACCAATTTTGCTATTGCTGCTGTTTAAGCCTTTGACATTTACGTCCCATATTCATAGTCATGTTATTAATCACATAATAATAATTACTTGCTGCTACTGAGCGTGCCTTTAATTTCTGCAAATGTTATTGAGTTCTACGATTGAGTTCATCTTTTTGTTAAGGGCTTACTATTTGTTTCATTTTTTTATTTATTTTTATTTTTTTTGTAAATGAATTTGGCGCCACCTAATAACTGTTTCAAAACCGATCTGGTTTTTCATGTGTTTGTCACTTCTTTAATTCTTAAACCACAATATTGGGTTGTAAAAACATTTGAAATGTCTATAAATACAAATAGTGAAAAAGTACATAAGTGAATAGTACAAAATTGAAAATACAAGAGCTTCTCCTGACTTTAAAAATAACATTTCACACCATGCACTGAATATTTAACATTTCTTTTACACATTTCAGGTAGTTGTAAAGCATGTCATCTTGCTATTTTGTATAGAAAGCATTTGAAAAGGATGGACATCAAGTGTACCATTCTGTTGTATTTATCTTGCGTTTCGTTATTTATGGCAGCAACTGTCGTTCCAGAAACAAATTGTTAAAATTGTACAATTGTGTAAAAGTTTCAATAATTGTGAATCTATATAGAAATTTCGCACTGTGTAAAAGTATCCCAACTTGTACCAATTATACAAGTGTTTCCAAATCGTACACATTGTAAAAAGTTTTAAAATACATATAATTGGCCAGCATTTGCTTAAATGGCCCATTTCTTGAGCCCTCTGAAATGCCCTCTGATGGCGAAATGTGTAATTTTTTTCCCGCTGAAACTTATTCTCATCTAAATCCAGTAAACATTATTAAGAATTCTGGATGACTGGATTCAGCTGTAGGCTAATTTGAAATCTGGTCTTTAAATTATAAGCAGCTGGTGCACCCTAGTGAAACTTATTCATATCTCCATTTTATATCCATATTTAATTTATCTCTGTCAATTATACACTTTTTAAACAATTATTTACATTGTATCTCAGTTCTGCATTTTCACTCTTATTCAGAATAGTCTATTATAGCGTTTGAAATGAAGACAATCTTTTCATTTAATCATTCGGTACTGTTTGCAGAAAACGCTATAATCACTTTTTGCGGTTTGCTTTAATATTATTCCCAGATAAGCAATTAATGTAATTAAATATCTCAAGTTTATGCATAAAGAAATTTGGGGTGTAACTTTTTCACAAGATTTATTTTGATTATTGTACTAAACCCACAGAAAAGTTGATTGTTTGTCAATCTGCTTATTCCTGTGTATGTGAGCACGGTGATTCCAAAACGCAACTAGTTACATAAATGAAATCAGTCATTTTATTTTTATTTATAACAGTAAATGTTATTATTTAAAGTATATTTCATAAAATAAATCCGCCTTATGACATTAAAATTCTACATCTGAGTGAAGTTTCTGACATCAATAGATCAAACGGGAAATGCTCAAATCCTTTATTCCATTTTCTTCACTAAAAATAAATTGAGACATCTGCTTTCAAGGAAATTTAATGAAAACTATACTTAAATATATAAAGAAAATGTAGATAGCACATTCCTTTTGATTACATAAAAAATCTGAATTTGATTTTCTTCCTTTATAAATTCATTACGTGATTGTGAACGATTTTTTTTTTCTGGATTTTCACTCTTTCTTAACAGAACAGAAAATGTTAGAAAATTAATTCCATTTCGTTTCCATTCTATTTTCTAATTAAAAAAATAAATTTCCAATTATTTGACGAGGATTACTCGTTTTCGCGCTTTACGCTTCTTTAAAAAATAAAGTGCTTTGCTTTATCTGAACTTACGTTATGGTCACTAAATTATATTTCTGATGCCTTTGTTATTAAACTTTTATTGCATTAATTTTATTTAACAATTTGTTTAATTTCATGTTGTAAGAAAAACACCTGTACTAAGAAAAGTTTGATCATAAAATGTAAATATGATCAGTTGTAGGAAATTAGAGAGCTGCCATTATTAGTTAGTTAGCCCTTTATTTCATTTTTTTTTTCAAATCGAATGGATTAAAAAGAGGCATCAAAGTGTAGTATATATTTGAGAAACGACACATTTGATAAAATGCATATTATTAAGTCACATAGATAGATATATAAAAGGACAATTTAAATAAAATAAAGCATTTAAATTTAATATTAATGCAGCATTTATCTAAAACCATTACTATCAAATACTATTAATACTACTAAATTAAGACATCATTTTAATTTATTTAACTATCATTGTTAAGACAAAAAAAATATGGGATTTTTTCTGTGCGAAAAATAAATAAATTTCATTGTATAAACGTGTAGAGTATTTTTTACTTATATTTGATCATTAGAATAAATAATTCAACTATTGTTGAAATATTCATCTACACACATCAGTTTGTTAACATACAAATAACTTTTATGAAATAAGTACCTCATTTTAATTTCCTGCCTATTGGTTATAAAATGTTAAACTTCAAGGAATTGAAAGTTTTCTTTTAATTTTTTATCTTGTTTATTCTACTTAAATGATATTTGATTAAGTTTTTTTATTATATTTAAGATTACAGAATTATTTCATATTATTAATACTGTTGAAAACTTTATACTGCACTGTGAAAGAAATCCTATGTATTGGATAATGAACACTGATGCCCATTCGACGAGAAACGATGGAACACAAATAGCAAAAACACAGTTGAAATGAACACAAATAAGAAAAGATGAAACTCAAAACTCAAGTAGATAGAAAACAGCAATAATGTTCACTGTAGAAACAAAGAGTTCGTTTTGCGATCAATACTCCAAATCAATTCTCATATATGCTCTTCCGCTTATGAGTGTCTATGACAGAGTATGCTATTTTCTAGAAAGATAATCAGATTTCGGTTTCTAATAGATATTCATACTTTGTAGAGTCTTTATGCCATCGCCAAACATCTCTAAATAGTCGCCAAGGCCGAGAATCATTGACCTGGCAACCATTTCAGCATCCATTGAATAACAAAATCTTTAATTCTCTCTTTTTAGTGATGAGACAAAAATTTCATAAAAGCAAATTGTAAATTCATAGGATTATCTAAATAATATACTTCAATTTAATTTTTTCATACTTCCATACATAATCTACACTTATTTTAATACATGTTTATATATAGAGTTCACAATAAGATAGGTTTTTGTAACCTTATATAGAAAAATTATTTTTCAGTAAGATTTAGATAGATAGAAGTATTTATGATCTTCTTGTTGGAAGGTTTTTCGCTGGATCACAGACAGATTTAACCACTTTCGGTAAAAAATTAGCTATATTTTCTCAAAACCCTCCGAAAACAAGAGAAAAAAATCAAATGCAAGAGCACATATCAAAAATATGCAAAAATGCTCTAAATTTATAATATAAGTTGTGTATTCAAGAAAAAATAAATTACTTTTTACCATTTGTGAAATTGATGGACATACCGGTTATGGTCGATCTGAGGAAAGATACGGAAAATTTGTGCAGTATGAGATCAATGATTAGAATTTTGAATATATATATAATATAGTATAATCCGTTTTTGTAAGTCCAAAATTGTAAAGAAAATATTTTCCTGAATTCCTTTTAAAGGCACTGAATCATAACTTAAAGTCAATTGAAGCGAATTTCGATCAATTAGTTTCAAATATTTTTATTTTTAAAGTATATACTTCAATCTTCCTCTCTGCATAATTAAAAACGAATGATTATTTGAATACATTTTACAGAAATCTGCAATATTTGACTAATCTTGATAAAACATCGTACAGAATTTCTCCAAACGATACGATGCTGCCAGTCATTTTTTCAAAGTCTAAAAGCTAATAAAGAATTATACAAGTTTTTAGATTCTTTTCGGCTATATCTCACAAAAATATCATTTCATAAAAAATATTTTTGAGCTATCTTAACACTAAAAAAATTTATCTTTCTAAAGTACCAATTTCGTTGTCGTAAATAGTATCTCTAGTTTTAAATATTTTCAAAAAATAATTTAATTCAATATCCGAAACAATGTTTCAGTTGTTATGATGAAATCCAGGTTAATTTCATCATTCCTCATATAATGAATAGGGTTCTATGGCTAATTATAAAATTAAAATTCTTTCTCTAAACATTAACTGTGATATAAAGTTTTCACTTCCACTGTTATATTGTAATATATACACTTTTCAACTTTTTGCGAGATAGTATAAAAATTTCGTTGGTGTATTCTCAATTTTTTTAGACATAAATCTGCACATGTTTGTTGAAGATGTTTCAGAAACATTTCAATTTAGAAATTTTTTGGTTGTGCTTTGTTTTTATTTTAAATTAAAGAATTTGTTATGTCTAAAAATAAAAGGATGTTTGCATTTCTTAATATTGAAAGTCGGATTTATCAAGTAAAAGTAATGTAAACTTTTAATTGTTTTGAGCCACTGTACCAGTAATAAAGAATTTCTTATTCTGTAAAGGATAAGAAAACACAGAGCATTTAGGAATTAAGCTATATTTTTTTTAATGGAAAATTGAATAATTACAAGTTTTAGCTCTAAAAAAAGCCTTGAATGCCTTTGAAATATATTATTTATGGTACCCATTTTTTTATAACTCCTCTATTTATTTCGTCATATATGTCAGTCAGTTTGCCATTGCAGACGAGTTTTATGTATTTTATATACTGCTGAAAAAAATAAAACATATATTTTGATATCATCTTAATATTAAGTTTACAGCAAACGATTCCTATATTTATTTGTTTAATTTTAAGTTTATTTACTGGGGAAAGAAAATATTATGACCCCGTTTTAAAATATTACGAACGAGAATTATTCGAAAAGAGCTGTATTTAAAAGTGTACATTAAGGACTAGAATAATTAGAAACGAATTATATTAAAAATTTGAGGACAAAGTCATTATTCCTATATTTGATGAAAAACTTGAAATGAATTTTATTTCCCCTTTCTTTTATTGAAAGCATCCTTGAATAAATTTAATATATTATGGAAACTGGCCTTTTACAAATGACATGTTAGAAAAATATGCTACTGACCATTTTTCATTCATGATGGAACAGCCTTTTCATAATAAACAATGATTCAAGCCTCATATTTCATCCTTTTCTTCGACTAATAACAATCATTTAACTCAACAAAAAAAAATTCTAAACACCCTTTCAAATTTTAAAGAGCCTTCTCAACTTTAAAATCCACTAGCTGTAATTAAAATTTACTTGCACAGTGCATGTTATTTTTGATATTTTGAACTGCTACCACTTTATGATAAGAGGTTATGTTTTCATTTATTTTTCTTTCATTAATAAAAGACAAAATAGGAACTCTACGTGAAGATAATTATAGAATTTTCTAAAATGTTAAAAGCTTTATAAATTTAATTTCAATATGTGAAAAAGATTTAAATATGTCATTTTAATTAATTTATTGCAAGATTTCTTGAGAGACTCACATTAAATAAATTGTCGTCTTTTATTCTAGGCTTTTGAATATTAAATGAGGCATCATATTTTCTATTATCCGTATAATTAGGGGCTTTCAATAAACAAATATTCTTTTCATTTACAGATTCTAATAATTTATATCGCTGATGTTTTAAAAAGTAAAGAGAAAAATTTAACTTCTTTGCAGAAATTAGAAATTATAATGGGATTCTTATTATTCATCCTAGTTTTAAATTAATAAACATACATTTTTGAAAGCTTTCAAAAGATATTTACTTGACAAATAGAAAAATTTTCAGATTTCACTTTGAAAGCAATATTGGCTTTCACTTAAATAAGGGTTACTTTTTTCTTTCCTTTAGCGCAATTCAATACGTAGTTTCTTTTCGTGCTTTAAAACTCTCGCTTCCATAGAAATCCTATCATTGCTAATCCCACCAAATATTTGTTTCATAGTAACAAATTTATTGGTGGTATTAACGGAATATTTTGAAGATGTCAAGTGGCTTTGAAATACATTCATTAAGCGTCCCAGTGTAAAAAATTGAGTAAAAGATAGTTAACTTTGAATTTTCCTTCTCGTGATTTATAATTATACTATAACTGCAAAATAATAATAAATAGACAGCATCAACTTCATAATTAAAATATTTAATTGTGCTCTAATTTGCTACTTTTGTAAGTTGTGGTAGTTTCTTCTTTATTTCCGACAAAAATATATCAATAAATCCCATAAATTTGGGTTTCAGTGTGTAAATATCGTGGTTTTTTTTTTTTTTTTTCAAATTAGTTAATTTCAGATTCTAAAAATTTATTTCCTTCATATAAGTACATGCTTTATATGATACAACTATGTTACTAGAAAAATTTATCAAGTTTCCATAATTAATCATAAAACATTTTCAGCTTAAAGCAATAAGAGATTTGAATATAAATTTTAACAAGTGATTTAGATTTTTAAATGAACATTCCATGTATATAAAAATTTGAATACATATTCTGGATTGTTTTATTTTCATAATTCATATATTTTTAAAGATTTCTTTTGAAAAGATATATTCTCAAAGTGAATCGGATAAGACAAAAATTTCAATACTGGTGGTGACATTGGAATGACCTTCAAAGTATTCATGAGAAATGAGTCCATCCATCTGACCATGGTTTCCAGATTTCTAACTTGCAGTCTGACTTTTCATAATAATAATGAGTAGTAATAATTACTTAAAATAATTACAATTAATAAAAGAATTATTGTAATTATAAAATAATTACAATACATTATTTTTTAGAAGGGTAAAAGTTACTTATTAAATCCGGAATTGAAAAAAAAATGAATTCAAACACATTTTTTATGTTCAATTAAACATGATTTTAAAATTTATTAGATTTTAAAATATCAAAAAAATTATTATTTAATTCATGTTTAAATATGATAAAATAATTCTTACAAATATTTTTATGGAAACGTACATTTTCCAAACCAAGACTAGTATGAAACCAATAAAAGAGCTCATTAAAAGATAAAGAAATAAATTTAAAAATCAAAAAAGAAAGAAGCCTCGATATTTTCACTTTCTTAATTCGGAAGAAAATAAAACTGAATTCCTCTACGAATTGGGAGAAAAAACATTTCTGGAGTTATATCTGTACCTGAATAAGATAACTCAGACATGTTTTGAATTAGAGAATAAAAATTGCTGATGGGTTTAAAACTAAATTTGTAGGTTTCTTTCAACTTTTAAATGTAATTTAGTCTGATTAAATATATTTGGTTCTCTCTTCGAGAAAATCGAGCTCACTAATTACATAAATTACAAAACTAGATAAATAAAAACTTGCTACAGAAGTTTAGCATCTTGAATGTAAACTTTTGCCAAATTTTGAACCAAATGTATCAAAGGGTTGGTATTGGTCTATACTTTCGAATCCATGTAAATTCAATAACATATAAACGCTATGACTTAAATCAATAAAATTGGCATGTTATTTTTTAACTACAACTGTAGTTCCGCTGCGGAATCGGCGGATGGCTTTGTTTTCAATCGGTCTGGGGAAACAGCATCCAAAATACACATTCACATGATAGATTCAATAAAAATACTAGATTTACTACAAAGTTCTATATTTCATAACTAAAGTTCGCCAATACCTTACATGGATGGGATTCACGATCTTAACTCAAAGCTGAGAATTCTATGCAGAGGTAAGGCTATAATAAGTTTTATTAGAAAGGATGCTGGAAAGTTTCTGGAAGACCACTCCCTCTGGCTTAATTATTTCATTGCTCTTGTTGGATTTATATAATTTTCTGCATTCAGTTATTAATTGGATGGTTTGTAATTTTTTAATCCTAGTTGTTAAGCACTTTGCTGTCATTGCACCAAGTTGGTGATCTTCTGTTCTAGGGTTACATTTTTTACAGCTGCGCCGGTCATGACCTACCAGAAGTAGAATTGGACAAAACGCAATGCCATGTGGTTTGTAGTGTTGCTACTCCATGCCCGTTCTCATAACTCAATAAAATGCTTTTAATAGATACATCATATTCATCGTTTTTTAGGAACACTGCAATTTCTGGTCCATCTTCATTAGTATTTTAAGAGTCAGCACGGACCTCTACACTTGTTATTATTTTCTAAATGTATGGTATAATTAAAAATATTATGTAACTTTTAATTCAATGTTTTAAAATTAAACGAATAAATGCTTATAATTTTGATTTTTATTTCTTTTATTCTGCTATATTTACTGTGGCCAATATATCACAAGCTTTAAATAGATACGCGCATAGGAAACATTTGAAATTGGACACTGTTATTATCTTCATGAAAATCAGATGTGAGGAAGCAAAAACCGGTGATTTTATTCAGCAACCCTTAGTTGCTGGTATTGAAGAATTTCAAAATAAGAAGAAATGAGTATTGATAATAAGAGAAAATAATAAGAGAAAACTGATTACAAAAATATTTCTTCTGGTTAAAAATTCTCGGTCAACAATGATTGCAAGGAACTAAGAATTAATGAATTGCGAATACAAGATTCAATAAACCTCCTTCAATTAGAAATATTCTCCAACCAACGGAAATGATTTCCCTAAAACATTTTCGCACACTCTGTAATGAACTTTTAATGTCAAGCATTGGTGTACAATATCTACGAAATATTAACCTTTGTCTTCAATTTAGGACTTTTACTGAATTTATCGTATGATACTTAGTTATTTGGCGATTAATGCTGGCATGCATTAATAACAACCAAAAATCGAGTTCCTGTTGTAGATATGCCTATTTCAACCGACTGAAACCAAGAAAGCATTTGCAACAAAATGCCATACCAAATTTGATATATTTGAGTCATTGTGTTTTTGTATTACCACGTTTGCTTATTTCTGAAAATACAGACCGACAGATGGTCAACCAGTTGTTAGATTAGGCTTAAAATTTGGCAGGTCTCTACACTACAGAGGATAAATCTGTGTACTGAATTCATCTATCTCTCTTCATTTTGTAATTACCGCTTTAACTCATATTTGAACAGACGGTCAAACAGACGGACTTCCTCTGACAGATTTAACTGAAAATTTGATAAAAATCTGCAAATGCGGTGTAAAGACCGTATATTGAAGTTCAACCGTCTAGCTTAAAGCATTTCTGAGTTATTTTTTACACAGACAGACGGACATTTTCCAAGAAATATGTTTTTGGAAATGCAGGAAAGTCTAAAACATGGAAATTCGCCAGTCTCATGTTAGAATTGTTTGATGATTACTATATTTTCTCTGTACTACGTATACAGAACGCGAAAAAATGGCACAAAGGAATCAAGACTGAATGAATCATATATATAAGACTTATAAAGACTAACTGAAGAATAAAGAATAACTAAAGAATATAAAGACTAACTGTCTTTTGATTAAAAATAAGGTATTGCATGGATTGATTTATTTGTAAAAACGATTCGTTTCTAACTAGGAGACAATATAACTACAATATTATAATATGTTTATTATCCTTGTTATCAACTGAGAAGGAGTCATATAAAAAGATTTCTTATAGAGTCACATATTATAACTCTTATTCCGTCTTGGAAATCATGTTATTCCACAGGCACATAACTCCATATTAATGATGGTGGTGCTGAAAGAAAGATGAAGTTCTGTATATTTCTGTGTCTGTACCGATTTCACACTTCAGAAACATCGTTTAGTAAGTTATCATCAAGTAAATTAAAGACTCCTCATAAAGTTGCCATTACAGTTTTTATCATTAAAGATTAATAAAAATTTTAATTCGGCTTAGTTTTTATATCAACGTAGTATGGCGATGATAAATACAAAGCTGTAATATTTCTAAAATTTGTTTTAAATTGCAATCGCTTGTTAGCGTTTATAATGGTATTTATAAATAATGGTTTTATCTATGTTACTTCAAGCAAATCCAAATTATATCCAAAAAATTTAAAACTTGTTACATTTTGCTAATATATATATATATATATATATCTTGAAAGCAGCACAGTTATCTTAGTACTGCATAAGGGTATATTTAACTAAACTTTCTATTAATTATCATATATCTTATTAAATATCATACTTATAAATATTTGCTACTCTCTGATCGGTTTTCCATTTATTTATGATGCTTATCATTCATTCTGTTTGCCTTAGTTTATGCAATTAACTCGTTGTATTTTGGAAATCTCTTACTGAGATTTAGATATTCATAACTCCAAAAATGGAGTTTCAAAATTCAGGAAACTATATAACATAGAAATTAGTCGAATTCTTTAGATCCCGTTATTCAAAGACAGCATTATTTTTTATTCATAGCACATGCACTGCTAATAACATCTGAAAGTTCCTTATTCGAAATCTGATTTCATCAAGCTATTGCCCTGTATGCGAACATAGTTTCTGCTGAATTTAATACTTAAATTAAACTTTCTTTCACACGGTATCGCATGGTATATTTCACATAAAATAGTAATTTTGGAGTTAGGATATGATGTATTTTACACCCTGTTCATTATTTAATCTTGGAGAAAAATTGCGAAGTCTATTTCAGAGTAACATCTTGATACTTTTAAAATAGGAAATACATACAGCAACATCTTTATGAAAGCAGTGGGGAACTTTCAAATAGGCAGCTGCCTAGGATAGTTAGGCTGTGAGGGGTTAGGTAGCAGACAGATTAAAGAAAAATCTACTTTCTTAGTTGCCAAGTAATTAATTGTTTATAAAAAAATACAAATTCTATGAATGGTTAGATTAGGATAATATTAATATTCTATAAAGTATGCTTTATAAGGTCCCTTTATATTTCTTTATTATCACTTAAGTTATTAGAATATTTTAAACTGGGAATCTGTTTCAATAATATAGTGGGCAAATATGGCTGTTGGGCAGTTTAGAGTCATAATAAATGAATAAAACAAATACAGAATAATAAATTAACAATTAGTAATTGCGTGGCCAAGAAGAAAATACTTTTGAATTTTTAACTTTGATTTATCCCATCATAGGAGACATTTTATGGACAAGAAGAGATGATGAAACTAACGACCGTTTACATCGCGATACAAGACCAGAAGAGAGCGAAATTTTCTCCAGAATGGTTTTTACCACAATATTTTGATAGGGATTTATTCGACAAGTTTAGATTTAGTATAGGGAAGTTAAGGTATCTTTAAGGATTTTTATCCTTTCAGTCGAAGCATGAGAAAGTGCTGAATTTACAGTTTTACAGAGCACGTGTAAGATTAATTAAATAAAAAAAGTAGGAATTGGATCAGGGCCATTTTAGAATGAAGTGAATATGGGCTATATTAAGATAAAAATTAGGAAATTAATAAAATTTAAATTAGATTAAGAGATATCATTACATACACATTCACAAAGTTAATAAAATTAAAGACATTAACTTAAAATAAAGCATAAACAATTTAAAAATTTACCGAAATACGAAAAGAAATTCAAAATTCACCATATTATTAAAAGAGGGACCTCATAAAGTGTAGTACTGCATACAGCCGACAAAGATCTAAATTCGCCAATGAGTGAAAGTAAAGAAAATGCAAGAGAATTAATTTATTTCATATTAACAAGAAGAAATGAAAAAAATGCTGCTGTAATATATTTCAAACAAGTTATTTTAGCCAAATCCATAATCGATTAGTTGTTTCAAATTTGCTTAATATGAAGTATTTTCATTTGACTTAAAATAATATTTGGCTTTTCAAATATCGCAGCATGTAATTTTGTAGAAAACTGTTGTTGCGAAAAGTTAGAAACAGTAGTTTGATGTCAACTGACATAGTTAATGGTTAAAGTTGCAAGCCAATAAAATTAAACATCCTATCTGTCCGATAGTTTCGAACGATGAATGTCAGTTAGAGCAGTAATCTATCGATAACATTTGGTATGGGGTATTTTATTGATTAAAATTATTGGCTAACTTTGCAGTTACACGCTACAATTTATTTCACTCATCTTTCAGAAATGGTCACTATATATTTCTGAATATTCCTGATTGAAATCTAATGATTTGTTCTAGAATGTAATCTAATTCTTTTTCTTCCAGCCTCCTTTCAGAAATTGTTTTTAATTTTCGACTTTTAAAATAATGATGAACTTGCTAATATTAAACTGTGAAATAGTAATAATAATCAGTTTATATTCTTGATATATTCTGAATTATCTATCTTTACCCAATACGACTGATCAGATGAATATTAAGATTTAGTCAATAATTCTGATGAATTTTTAATAATCTGATACATTTTGTTTTTGTTAGCACAAACATGTAGAGAAACAAATAGAAAGATAAAGGAAAAGTCAGGAGAAACAGATTTTAAGTTCGAGTCTATGATCTGTGTTAGTGCAGCTATTATAGAAAGCTATTATAGAATATTAATTGTACTTTTGTCAGCCGTGCCAATGGTATCTTTTAATTCTTCTAGATATCTTCTATATCTATCTATCAATATAAAAGTTTACATTGCTGTATGTGTCGTATAGAGAAAGTATAGTAATTATCAAAAAATTTAACTAGAGATTTTAACGAATCTCTACTTTTTAGCCCTCCTCGAGCTCAAAAAATACATTTTTTTTGGAAAATGTCCGTCCTTTCGCCTGTCTGCCTGCCTACGACAAATATTAATCAAAACTGCTTTGAGCTAGAGGGATGAAATTTGGTATACAGTCTTTACACAAAATTTGTAAATTAATAATGAATTTTAAGCAAAATGAGGTTAGAGGAAGTCTGTCTATCCGGCTATTCGAATGTAAATTAATACCATAACTACAAAACTAAGAGAGCTATACAGATAAAATTCGGCACACACATTTAACACCTGCAGTGTAGATACCCATCAATTTTTGAGTCAAATCCATTGAGAGATTCATCATCTGTCGGTCTGTACTTCCAGAAATATATGAAAAGAACTAACTTAAAAACGCAATGAGTAAAATATATTAAATTTAGTATGGGAGTTTGTGATTGCAAGTGCAGCATTTTAACACATTTTTGTTTCAATCGATTGCAAAAAAACGTATCTAAAATACTAATTCAATTTTAGGGTGTTAGTAACCGCAAGCCAGAGCTTAATCGCCAAAAGATTCGCCAAGGATGATACGATAGTTTCAGTAAAGATATTAAATTCAAACCAAAAGTTAATATTACATAACTATTGTACGCCAGTTCCTTGCAAAACGTTTTCTGGTATAACACCTTTATTAGCGAGTATGCGAGAAGGTTTTGGGGTGACCACTCCCCAAACTTGTGTAGTTGTTTAAAGTAAATGTGTAGTTATTTTATGGAAGGTATTCAAATTTCCAGCTAGAATGTTAGTTATAAAGTGAAATCAACTAAAATATTTACAATTGC
The DNA here is from genome assembly GCA_026543865.1 of Argiope aurantia. NCBI lineage: Eukaryota > Metazoa > Arthropoda > Arachnida > Araneae > Araneidae > Argiope > Argiope aurantia. The sequence goes on along the minus strand of JAPMOR010040837.1, from coordinate 178,712 downwards.
ATGAGAAAATCAAATTGTCAGTATGGAAGAATATAGAAATGGCTTGAAAAAGGGAAGACCTTTGATCGAAATAATTACAAAAGATAGTATATTATTAGTAGATAACCAATACTTTCAAACAATAATCCGCAAAATAGAAATTTTAGAATTCATGTAGGTTTCGATAAACTTTAAATCTCACTATCATAATTACAATCAATTTTAGTTTAACATAATTAACAAAAACAGAAAAAGTTTTATCTGTGTTTTCATATTCTTTGTAAAAAGAGCTTTTATACAATTAAAAAAACTGGATTCAAGGTATACCAACTGCAGTGAAAATGCTAATTAAATAAAAGTTAGAAGAGAAAACTGATTTAATTTAGGACAGTAAGAAACAAAAAGTGCCTCAATTATAGAAAGATTTCTCTCAGGAGAAAGTTAAATGGTGCATGAGCAAACGTAGATACTAACTCAACTAATTGCCTGAGGAAGATTATAGAGATTTGTGACTTGTTGTTAGTTAATACTTTAAACCTCACATTTTGAATTATTATTTCTTTGTATTTTATTTCCTTATCTAACTGAAAGAATTTAGTCCCACATATTTGTATTTTATTTCTTTATCTTTCTTAAAAGGATATATGTGGGATAATAAATGGAGATCGTCTCCGTTTTTCTGGTCATTCCTTGTAGCTCATGCTTTTAGTTGGCGGTTTGCTTTTCTAAAATACATATGTTCTTTTTTTATAATGAAAATGAACTTGCTTTTTTTATTTTAATTCTTGTAGTATTTTAATTTTCCATAAACGTTATTGGTTTAAAATTCTGTTTTAAAAACACTGAAACCATATATTTTACTTTATTGCTTCGTGAAATTCTGTCATAAAATGAAATACTAACAATCATAACTTTTTTCTCCAGAATAATTCGAATATAAAAGATTAATTATTGTTTGGGTTCTGCTGGATTACTTATTAAAATTTTTGATTATTACTACTTATGCAAGTTTTTTAAAAATCAAATCGATTGAAAAAAAACCCTTTAAATCTATTACATCAAAACGTAAATGACTTTTGTTGAAGATTGGTTGAAGTTCACTTCCTATGAGGAAGTCAGGGAGGAAATGAAATGTAATTCTCGGAACAATTCTTGTCACTCTCCAACCAATTAATAAAATTTTTTTGACTCTGTTTCAGAATTATTAAGCTGCTATTTCAAGCAGCATGATTGTTTTCCACAAAACTTTCTCCATCGATCCAAAAAATATATTTTGATATTATTAAATGCATGCTATTAGCAAACAATAGTTAAGAAAGTGCCTATTTGAGTACGATATTTGGAGAGTAATTTCTAATAAGTAGTTAGCATATAAGTGCTATAAAAATGACTATTTATTTGGTATGCCTTTTTTATATACAACTGAAACCCAAATTTGACGCAGAACTACTAATATAGTCACAAAATCACATATCAAATTTCATGTAACTAAGTTATTCCGTTTTGGGGATAACTTAGGTTTGTGAAAGATATGTGTAAGGTGCTATCTGTATAACAAATTTTACCCATCTAGTTTTCTTTGTTTTTTAATGATCATGTTCACTTTTATTCGGATTGTCAGACTTCATATGGGTTTCATTTAAAATTAGAAATAAAACATACAAATTTCAAAATTAAATTAATGGTTGTTATTGAGTTTGAATAAAACCGCCAAAATTAATTAAAAATATAGCCATTTTGCTCATAAGAAATATGTTTTTGTATGGAAATGTTGTACTTTATTATTATGGTACACAAAAGTTCACAATACCCTATGCGATTTATATGCATTTCCAGACATTTAATTTATTCCTATGGATTTTTATTTTGTTAAATTTATACTTTCATAATTCTTTGCGAAATATAAAATATATACTTACATTTTTCAATTTAAAAAAGAAAATATTTTTGTTATTGTTGTTTCCTAACTACAAATTATGGATTAGGAAATTTTTGAAAACGACACTGAATTGTTTATGGAAATAAGTACAATTATTTTTTGTGTGTTTGTATAGAAAATTTTCAATTGAAACAAAATTTGAGAAGAAGCGAAAAAATTATTTTTTTTAATGAAATCTCATTTCAAATTATGAGCCTGCCAAATTAAAGTGTAATAATTTATGTGTATTAAAAATGATAGCAAGAAATACTGAGTCATAGACTGCACTTAACTGCGCAGTGTATGGAACCGCATTAAAACCGGAAAACAGTTTTTATAAAGAATTTTAGAAAATGCAGTGAACTATTTTTTAAGTATATTGTCATGTCGCTGCAGAAATTAAATATGCAAGTATTACTTTTTAGTATTTTACATCAGAAACGTTTACAAATCTTTTAGAAATACAGAAACCTAAGAAAAATAATAATAAATGTATTTAAAAGGGCTTTCTTTGAGTGCGATAAGATATATACTACAAACGATTTTTATTTCCCTTTCGCCTTCTTTAAATTTTTACATTTTCTATTTACTTATTATCTTATAAAATGTATTTAATTCATGTCAATTCATTCTTAAAAAATATACATAAAATGAAACTCTGAAATTCTACTTTTGCATTTATCTATATCTATCTATACTTATAATAAAGCTCAATGTGTGTGTGTGTGTGTGTGTGTCTGTGTGTGTGTTGGCGCTCTACAGGCCAGACCGTTCAACGTACAGCTACCAAATTTGGCACGTGTGTACCTTGGAGGTCGGGAATGTGCACCTGGGGGTTATTTTTTCAAATTTTTGATTAGAATTTTATTCATTTAAAAATTAAGCGAAATTTTTACATGAAGGTAAAGATCAAACAATTATCTTTTAAAGGATAACAATGTTTTAACCTTAAAATTAAATTTCTATTTTTAATGAATTTTTAAATAAATATTTTAACTCTATTTTTCAACATTTTTTTTCGCACAAAATAAAAATAAAATTTAAGCTGCACGAGCAAGTTTCGCATTCATGGAAAAAAAATAGCTTTTTTCTAAGTGTTGCCATCACATTGATTAAAGCTCCAATTAAAAATAAATTAAATCTTTTTGGAAATGAAACAAATAAGAAGTATTATTTTTTTCTAAAAAATAAATTCAAGAAAAATTATTTTATGATCTTTTACACTATCTATATTATTAATCCAATAAATCAGTTTTATATTAAGGCAAGTTTTGTTTAATATGAACAGGATATTCATTCAAATCAGGGCCACACAGCTAATTTGTAAACCTTTAGTAAGACACAGATCTGCTAAAATGGTATAAAGGGAAAATGATTATATTTTATGTAACTTGATTCAATAAATGCTCTAATAAATAAAGAATTTTTGATTTTACATAAAGCTTCTGCAGTGGAAATCCCGATTAACAAAATGTTCTTTAAACACTAATATTTTAAATAAAAAGAGTTAATTTCCAATCAACTAAATCAATCACTTAAACTGACTGATTTGTGAAAATTTGAATATCACTATTCAATAAGAAAAAGGATAATTCTAGATTTTCCATCGATCGCTTAAAAGAAAATACGTAAATCAGCGCGCAGGTTTCTCAACATTAATTGGCCTAAGATTATGAAAATGTTAAGTTTTTCTAAATTTTTAACATTCAAAACTTAATAAATAAGTCTTAGTAGATCGTGGACAATAGAAACATTCATTCATTTATTTAAAATTTGGTGTGTCCAGAATACTTCTCAGAATATGATACCTTACTGCATTAAATTTAGACTTCATAATTTTTGAAATATATTTATAGGCAGGAAAAAAATATTATTATTGATTTCATTTCAATCCTTTTGAAAGCAAAACTAAAAACTGAATTTTATGCAGAATCTGAGAAGTTTTTGTTTAATAATTCTTTGAGATATTACATAAATTATGAAAAATATTTGGTAGTTCACATAAGACTTAAATACCGAGCGATTCTGTTTGCAATACTCATATTCAATAATAATAATAATAAATAAATAACTATAAAGATGATAAATAAAATAAAACGCTTGGTTTTATTAAAAAATATCTTTATATTAATTGCAATTTAATCATTTCCACTTTAAATTAAAGTTGAAGTTTTACCGGAAATGGCAACAAATTAGCAAATTGAACGAAACGATCTAAACAACAGTACAAGTTTGTTATGACTATCAAAATTTTAAGATTAAAAATGTTTTGTTTGAGAATCTATTAAGAGACCAGTTATTTAAAATATTTAATTGAAAATTGTAGCGAGCGGTAATATTGGCCAACCGGCTGATCGCCAAAGGCGGCTAGTATTTATATAAAGCTCAGTGTGTGTGTGTGTGTGTTTATGTGTTCGCGCTCTACAGGCCAGACTGTTTGATCTACAGCTACCAAATTTGGTACATGTATAACTTGGAGGTCGGGAATGTTCACCTGCGGTCCCTTTTTTTGAATTTTTAATTAGATCTTTAATTATTAATTAAAAACTAACTTTTCAGCCAAAAAATTCTTTTCATTTTCCCCACCGCCAAATGAGTAAAGCTTCAGTTTTTTTCCCCAACACTAATGAGGCTAGGGTTAACGTTTTTCGGCCGATTATTTCAAACGATTCTGTTTATTTTCTTAATGTTTGATGCATTTAAAATTAAACATTATTAATTAATCGATCTTTCAGATTCATTCGGAAGTACTTTTGAAGTAAAATAACACAGAATAAAGAAAATTAAAAATGTCCAATCTGCATAGCTTTACCCCAACTGGCGTAGAAATATTCACGTAATTGCGTTACCGTAACTGACGTTGAAAATTCACGCATGCGCATTGTGTTCTGATTGTTGACAACGGATTCAACGGATTCGACTTGATTTAAATTATTTTTAGGTTAGTTGTGTGCTTTTGTAATTAAATTGTATTTATGTTATATATTTTTTGTATATGCTTATAGTTTTTATATTGTTTTTTAAGTAGTTTATTTTAACCTGTTTTCGACCGATTATTTTAAACGATTCTGTTGATTTTCTTAGTGTTTGATGCATATAAAATTAAACATTGTTAATTAATCGACCTGCTCATGATGAATCTGAGAAAATTTTATTGACAAATTCTTGAGATATTACATAAATTAAGATATATATTCTTTAGTGCCCATGAAGTTTAAACGCTCAGTGACTCTGTTTTCAGTAATCATATTATAAAAAAATGCTTTGTTTCAGTAAAAAATATTATTATATTAATTGCAGATTCATCCTTTCCACTTTAATTTAAAGCATAAATTCTACGGGAGCTAACAGAAACTTAGAGAGATACATATTACGTTATGACTGAAGACCTTTATAATATTATAAGTAAATTGTATGACTATCTAAATTTGAAGTTTTAAAATATTTTGATGAAGAAGTTATTAAAGTAGGAATTGCATAAAATATTTAATTATTAAAATTTTAACGAAAATGTTCGCCGCCTTTGGTGAACCGGCTGGTCGCCAAAGGCGGCTAGTACTTATAATAAAGCTCAATGTGTGTGTGTGTTGGCGATCTACAGGCCAGATCAGTCAACCTACAGCTACCAAATTTGGCACGTGTATACCTTGGAGGCCGGGAATGTGCACCTCGGGGTTATTTTTTCGAATTTTTAATTAGAATTTTATTTATTTAAAAATTAAGCGAAATTTTGGCGTGTTTCTGCTATAACTTCCGAAAATATTTTCGCACAAAAAAAATTTTACATCAAGTTAAAGATCAGACATTTATCTTTTAAATGATACCAATATTTTAACCTTAAAATTAAGTTTCTATTTTAATTAATTTTTAAATAAATATTTTAACTATATTTTTCAACAATTTTTTTTCATACAAAATAAAAATAAAATTTAAGCTGCAAGAGCACGTTTCGCATTCATGGGGGAAAATTAGCTTTTTTCAAAGTGTTGCCATCACATTGATTAAAGCTCCAATTAAAAATAAACTAAATTTTTTTGGAAATAAAATCTTCAAAAATATAATTTTCAGCACGTGTCTGTAGGAAATGAAACAAATATAAAATATTATTTTTTCTAAAAATAAATTTAAGAAAAATTTTGTTATGATTTTTCACACTATCTATATTATTAATCCAATAATTCAGGTATATTTTAAGGCAAGTTTTGTTTAATATGAACAGGATATCCATTCAAATCATGGCCATACATCTAATTTGTAAACCTTTAGTAATAGACACAGTTCTGCTAAAATGGTTTAAATGAAAAAGGACAATATTTTATGTAACTTGATTCAATAACTGCTCTAATAAATAACGAATTTTTGATTTTACATAAAGCTTCTGCTGTGGAAATCGCGTTTAACAAAATGTTCTTGAAACACTAATATGTTAAATAAAAAGAGTTAATTTCCAATCAACTAAATCAATCTCTTAAACTGACTGATTTATGAAAATTTGAATATCACTATTCAATAAAAAAAGATAATTTTAGATTTTCCATCCATCGTTTCAAAGAAAATACGCCAATCAGCGCGCAGGTTTCTCAAGATTAATTGGTCTAAGATTATAAAAATGTTGAGTTTTTTTGAATTTTTAGCATTCGAAGTTTCATAAATCAGTCTTAGTTGATCCTGGAAAATAGAAACATTCATTCATTTATTTAAAATTTAGTGTGTCCAGAATATTTCTCAGAATATACCCTACTGCATTAAATTTAGACTTCATAATTTTTAAAATATATTTATAGGTCGGAACAAAATATTATTATTGATTTCATTTCAATCCTTTTGAAAGGAAAACTAAAAACTGAATTTTATGCAGAATCTGAGAAATTTTTGTTTAATTATTCTTTGAGATATTACATAAAATATGAAAAATATTTTGTAGTTCACATAAGACTTAAATACCGAGCGATTCTGTTGGCAGTACTCATATTCAATAATAATAATAATAAATAAATAAATAACGATAAAGATGATGAATAAAATAAAACACTTTGTTTCGTTAAAAAAATATATTTACATTAATTGTAATTTCAGCATTTCCACTTTAAATTAAAGTTGAAGTTTTACCGGAAATGAAAATATATTAGGAAAATATATATATAGTAAATTGAATGAAACGATCTAAACAACAGTATAAGTTTGGTATGACTATCAAAATTTGAAGATTAAAAATGTTTTGTTTGGGAAGATATTAAGAGACAAGTTATGTGAAATATTTAATAGAAAATTGTAGCGAGTGGTAATACTGGCGAACCGGCTGGTAGCCAAAGGCGGATAGTTATTAATAAAGTTACGAGCAAATCTTTTGCTTTTTTATTTTTCTATTTTTTCCTTTATTTTACTAAAATCATTGTAGTTTTGTAGAATTTTAATTAATTCGTAGAATGTGTTTAATTTAGCATTAATATTGTTTTCTATTTAAATTTGAATTAAATCTCCTAGTTAGCTCTTAAAATTTAAATATTATCCGTGTTAGTTTGAATTTTTGAAACATTTCACATAGTTTAGTGATATTATTTATTAGGTCATTTTCTCTAAACATATTAATGAATGTATAGAAAAGGATATTGGAAAATCTTTTACGCCTAAAAGTAAACAGCATGGTTTAAATATCAAATAATTGTAATAGCTGCTTTTAATAACTCAAGATTATTTTGATCTCTTTCTATTCAAAATAACTTACATGAGCATAACACCATAATGAAACGTAATATTTACAACATATGCATTGATGTTCATACATACGCATTTAAATGTGTTTATGTAAATATTTATTTTATGCAAGTTCATAAAGCTTTGAAATACATTCTTGATTTCAAACTTTCACTGTCTAGCATTTCTTAACAGTTTTTTAAACATCTCTACAGCAGGAAAAAAACGTTTTGTGAAAAATACTGTAATTTTAATAGAACTGTTTTAAAACATAGATGCAAGCTGTTAACATACACATCGAACCGATATTTAAAAATAGATTTTTAAATATAGGCATTTTTTAGGTAAGTCGTAAAGATAGTCAATTTTTAAATTAATTAATTAAGATATTACTTCTATAAAAAATATTATTCAATTTCCCGTTCAAGCTCATTAAGATTCGAAATTTTCAGAAATTTTCATACTGATATAACATCTTTTTCGCGACATTACCAAGAAATATCTTTACTAAGAAATCAAAGTCTAGTCAAAACTTAATTACGAATATTTATTGTATCTTGCTATAACTATTGATAAGAATCCATAAATTCAAATTAACTGATACAGTGATTCCATAAACATCTTAATAGAAAATTAAATTGGATTTGGTCGAGGAAAGCAATTAAACTTCAGCCCTCAGATGACTACAGATTCAGTTGCCAGATTTATAGTAAATACTTTCTGACGCTTATTGGCCTTTCTAAAGCAGCGTACAGTTTACAGAATAAGACATAAGTTTTCTTTTGCCTTTCACAACGATCTGATAAATAGATATTTAGTATTGATTAAATTGCATTGGAGAAACGTTTCTGCATAGAAAATGTGTCATTCGATGCAACAAATTTGTTTCAATTAAAAGTTGAAACTCAAAATAATGTTACGATATTTTGCAAAAAATAGTAATACAGTACTTTAATTTGTTGAGCATAGATGTGGTTCCTTTGATTATTTTAATATTTTTACTTATCTGCGATTAAATGCAGATTGTAAAATGATTGTACTATTTGTACCAAAGAAGTTTTTGTTTAAAAGTTGTAAATAAGAATATTCTACATATACATTTTTGTCTAGTGAAATTTTTTGTCTTAAAGCTGTTAATAACAGGGTTCTACACTTGTATTTTTTTTTATTGAGCAAGTGCTGCAACGTTGATTATCCAAAAGGTAAAATCATATTATGATCAAATTACAAGCTTTTGCTAAGATCAGAAATATGGAAAGTTAAATTAAAATATTAGCATAATTCAATTAAGGGAATCAAACTTAATAGATTTTAAAAATTCAAAAAGATGAACATGGAGGGTTTTTCAAGTAATATTGACAATTATGAGGGTGGATAGAAAAGATTCTGGCCTAACATGGAAAATAAAAGAATTCTGTTTAATGATTACTTCATTTTTCAATGTGGTCTTTTCAAAAACATACACTTGCTCCAGCGGTGCAGCAATGCTTGAATCCTCTCTCCATAAGAGCTTTTTCCTATGGTCTTAAAGTAGGCACTCGTCGCTGAGATGACTTCGATATCAGAACAGAATTGGTATCAGAACAACCAGAAATTTTTCATTTTGGGAAAGAGTTGTAGTCCGAGGGGACCATATCAGAAGAATAGGATGCACGATGAAGAATTACAAACTTCAGTTCGTGAAGTTTTGCCATCACAATGTCAGTCCCGTGGGAGGGAGCACTGTCCTAGTGAAACAGGACTTTCTTCTTGGAAAAAGCTGATTTTTTTTTCTTTGATTTTGGAATGAAATTTATCCTAACGATTAGAACAATACCCAGCATTGATGGTCCTGCCTTTTTCTAAATAATCCAATTATAAAATTCCCTGAACGTCCCAAAAAAACTTTTACCACACCCATTCCAGAAGATGTCGCACTTTTTGTATGTTTTGGTGCTGATCAGTCCTTCAATGTCCGCTGTTTTGATTGCTGTTTGGTCTCTGGGGTATAGTGATGGAACAATGTCTCAGCCACAGTAAAACAACGCCGCAAAAAATCAGTTGGGTTTGAATTGTACAGTTCCGATATCGTCATGCGCTGCAATTTTGATCCAAGGTCAGCAAAAGCGCCACCCGTTTTGATGATAACTTTGCCGTACTCAAAATATTGATTGAAACATGATATGTTCTTTTTCTAAATATACCAATAGACTCAGCAACCTCTTTCAATTTCAATCGGCGATCATTCACAATATTTTTGTGAACTTTTTTAACGATTTCATCAGTAACGGCTGATTTTGGTCTTTCAGAAAGCTTCGCCTCTAGAGTGCTTGCACGACTACGTTTAAAGTCTGCACTTCATATTTTAATAATTGTAAATGAAGGTGAAGATTCTCCCAATGTAGTATCTAGCTCAGTTTTAATATCCGTTGGAGATAAGCCTTTTATAAAAAATATTTAATCACATCTCGCACTTCAGTTTTCTCCACACTCGGTTAGACAATTCTAAAACAGTACCTTACAAATACTTCCAAACACAAATATTTTAAAATATGCAAGAAGTACTAAACAAAGACGGCCCTTTCAAGTGCTTTAGTCAAAGTAATTCTGGGAGCGTCACCTCTAGATCAGGTCGGAAAATTTTCATCCCACCCTCGCATATTCTGAACGTTTAAAAAAAACTGCAAACAATGAACATTGAAATTTCAGGATTTTGATAAATATAGTAGACAATATTTGACGCATCATGAATTCATTTTCGCCGAGAAATAAACAATGATTAAATCTGGGGTGCCCAATGAATATCTGATTTCCTATTTATTAATGAAACCGGAGTTTGTATCAGAGGTCTCATTGCTTGCAGTATGTTCGCTATCTCAAAGTTCTGTAGTATTTACCACTGAAAATAAAGAGCAATTTGTGCGTGCTTTTTTTTAATTCGTGTGAAGGTTTCTTAGTATTTATTGGAACAGCCCCTGATTTAACGACATTGTTAGCTTTTCCTTTACTTAAAATTCACTTATATGATGATTCCACTACCGGGTAAAACAGTGAAATCACAAGAAGTTTATTTCCCAAGTTCCACTTCTAAATTGAGTTCCAAATCTAAATATCTATAACTTTCCAAAATTAGCAAAAATATGATATGGACTTAAAATATTCATCAAGCTATAAGTTACGAATATTTTTGTGAAATAATATCTAATAATATTTTTTTTTCTTTAAAAAACCTTTTAGGTCCATAAAACCTCTTTGAAATGTCTATATACTCAAGATTAACTGCTCTCTGAAAAATTTCCTGGTAGAACATGAAATAGTTCCCAATGTTTAATAACTCTGGTCTAACATAGTCTAGGTTGCTGAAAAAGCACTAATATATTTCATCAATGGCAAAAATACAGCAATATGTATGACTTGCAAAAAGAAGAAAGAGCCATTTGGGTTCTTGGCATACAAAATAAAGCAAGTACTACTATGCAGTAAATACTGAAGTTGGCCTGAAATTGGCTTTTTGCCCTTCTGTAAAATTTCCAGTTTCACACTAACTACGATTTCCCTTTTCAAGTCTTATCTATAAATAAAACCGATCACTGCTGGTTTTACATTTTTATATAGATAACAATTTTTTATTAAAAATATAGCTTATCATTCTCATGCATGTTTCCCGCCGATTTACCAGGAAAATATTGTATTCATTTTCTATCATGTAGATTATTTACTGGTGCTTATTTAACGCTCTTAAAAGCAAAAATATTGAATGCATTTTTACTTCCTCATATAACGAATAATGTATTGTAAATTTAAAAAAAAATTATACACTGAAATTTTTTAAACAATTATAGTTGTATTTCATCTTACATATGTCAACCTTACGTGAATATACGACACTTCAGAAATGAAAACTTCGAAATTCTAAGCAATATATTTATCAAAATAAGGTAGAAACCATCAATGCATGTATGAATCATTCAACTAAATGTATCGTCCCCTATTGCGATACATTTAGTTCAACAGTCCAAATTTTGAAATTCTTTAGTAGAAGAAAGTTTTCGTTCGGCAGCCGATTTTTTTATGCACTTTAATTTGCTCGTTCTCTACCTCTTTCATTTTTTTTTGGTTGGTTGATGGGGCGGTGCAACGGAAGACACAAATGTGGAATAGTAGCTAGTGATATTTCATTTTAATTTTAAACCTCTTGTTTCGGTATTGGCAATACGACCAATTTTACTCTCTCATAGAAAGAACAAATTCTACTTATAGATACTCTGAACCCTAATTCCTTGTTTATACTTATTTTTCTTGCTAAATTATTTTACTTTTCTGCGCATTTTTGGTTATTGCTGATTATTTGATTTTCTAAACACATTTAGAATTAAATTAATTTCGTAAGCCGGAAATTAGAAACATTTCCGGCTTATGTTTGTTTCTAATTTCCGACAAGAAATTTCTTGTCGAAAATTAGAAACAAACATATTATTATTCTATTATCTTTGCAGATTATACAACATAATAATAAGTATATTTGATTAAAAAGCATCTCCTAAAATGCATATAATATTTCTATAAATGCAAATAAGACATGCTCATGTTTAATCAACTTCTGAACCGATTAAATCATGCTGGTTATAATCGGAATAAAGTTTCTCAATAAGTTTATTAGCATTTTTGCCAATAATTGTGAAAAGACAAAAATATCTTGCCCTAATATGCAAATGAAAACTTCGAATTCAGGTTAAAGCGTTAAATGGATGAGTTTGAACTTTTGTGATACGATGCTATTAAATGAAGAGTGTTTGTATTCCTTTGATTTATGAGGAATATAAGGAATTTTCCAATTAAAAATAACAGTGCTCGTGTACTTAAAAGTAATAATATTCGTGTATTCCTTATATTACTTTGAAATATAAGGAATTTTCCAATTAACAGTAATAGTGTTCGCGTACTTGAAATAGTTTTCTTGGTTGTTTATCTCGTAAATAGCACAAAAGACAGATAATAATAATTTTATTTATTCTAAACTAAGAATTAAAACAGGACTAGATTAATATAGATATTTCCGCATTTGTATTTTCTTTAAATGGTTGGTTATCAGCAACTTGTTTGACAGTAATAGAATATACGGGAATTAAGGGAAATACGTCTTTCATTTGAGGCATTTAATTTTCCTTGCTGCCGTTTTAAATTAAAACCGACTTTTTCAATTCATGTCCCCCCTCCCTTCTTCCTCAGAAATGGCGTCTACACAATTAAATTCTTCATGAGGTTCAAAAGAAAAAATAATAATGCTGGAAAAACTAGGTCAGGAATTTCGTACCTCTGTATTTATCTTTTCTTTTCTGGGGTAGGGGCAGCCTGATAATTTGGCATTGTTGATTTGACAATTTAGCATTTCATTATATTTGACTAAGAATTTTCTTTTTGCAATTGAGATTCAAGCATTTCATGTTATTTTATCGTAACTGTGAGCTTCACCATCATTAAAATATCATGGCAATATTTAAACTTTGCAGTGTTTAGGTTACGCTCCATTAATAAAGATACCGGATTCTATAGCCCCATTCCCATTGCCCTTGCCTTTATGGATATGGTCGTAAATCTGATCGACTGTGGAACCACTCTAGCCTATGAACGTCGGTCGGGAGCTTCCTGCAAACAGTCGGTAAAATGAACAGATATCAAAGAGCCCTGGATAAGGGCAATTGAAAGAGGGCAGAATGGGTCTGACAAAGGATGCGCATGGATCATGGAAACGATGCCTCAGCCATATTTCTTTTTTATTTAGAATCTTTCCATATTTGTGCAAAATATTCACATCTGCTTTATTACACTGAACTCACCTTAATGTAAAACAAGTTCGACTCTCTTCATCGAGAATCGGACACACGACAGTTTTCACAAAAGTGTATGTAACTCCCTTTTGTACAAAATCTTTCTGCTACCTCAAGTCTCTCCCAAGCCTCTCACTCACTCACATACTCACGTCTGCCATCTATCGGCTTGAAAATAAATTACTTCAAATTTTGCACCATAACTACCTAGTCATGTGCTTTAGATTCAATTAATACTAAACTCCTTTTGGAATTACATACTTATTTTACTTTTGAAAGTTCCACAAAAGTAAGGTAAATATAACCCAGAAAAAGCGCCCAACTGAATAAATTACCTTTCCATCAACTTTTTTCACTGCACTTTCATTATTTTTTGGTTGCTTACAAAGATATGTGTTATATAACAGATATTATAACTGTATTTAAATTATAATACAAACATATTAAAACTTTCAGTCTAGTATCAGAAAAAATATATTATTTCTTCTAGATTTTTTTAGAATTTAGATTTCTTCTAGAATATTTAGATTTCTTCTAGAATATGTAATCTAATAGTAACTATTAGTATAAAACTCTAAATTGGTAAATGGATTGCTAAGTATATTGGAGGTTCTGAATAGGTTAATTGTAATTTGAATGCCCAGCGTAATTGTATTTTCTCGAGATATAATATTGATGGACCAAGAACTGAGCATTGAAAAGCAATATTCACATCAGGAATAGAGTAGATTTTGGAATTTATTGGTGCAAACGTCATGTTTAGTGCTCACGTCTTAGTTAACTACAGGTGTAAAGTCCACATTTTAGTGCGAAATGGTTACGGCTGTAGGCGGCTCTGATTAGGGAATTTTAATTATGAACATCTTGAGTAATTACATTTTCTTAAAAGGGTTATGTTGTGATGAACAAATTAGAGCCGACCATTGAAAAACAATGTTCATTTCTTTACCAGGTTGGGCTTTGGAATTTACTAGTACATAAGTGGTTAGTGTTTTTTTAGGTACTGATGCAAATTTAAATAATATTTCACTAGTATAAGAGAAACTATTTAAAGAAAAACTGAGCACCAAAAGATAGTGAAAAGAGATCGAAAGCATACAAAAGAAAGAAATAACACAAAAAAGATTAATATTGAAACCCAACTAGAAAATATGCATTTCTTATATTGAAAAAAAGATAGAATAATGTTTTTGCTTTCGTATAAAATTTGTTTTAATTCTAATTATTTGTAACATTTTATTAAACTCCTTCGGGAAGATTTTTATCAAAATATATATGAAAATTCTGATCTTAAATATAAAAGTTCAAAGCATCTCAATTACGGATTAATTTTATCTAAGATTCTCTCCATTTTATTGAAAATGTAAACGTGGATAACAAAGGCCAACGAAAGAGTTTGACATGGCATATTTTTCTTTTACCACCTATTCGACGATGGTATCAAAAAGACAGTGCAAACATCTAAAAGAACAATTTTTTTTAACTTTCGAGATCAAATATTTATGGAGAATCAGAAATACGAGAGCTTATTTCCGGAGAACGTACAGAGTTGTTGAAAGATGGCAAATATTTTGTGTTTGGATAAGAATTTGGAAAAGAGTTATTGTCTAAAACAACAAAGTGCTCTAATAGAACTTATTTGTTTTCTTGGTTTATAAGCAATTTAAGAAAACTTTATAGAAAAGAATCAAAACGTCTTAATTTTTTTAAATATAAGTAGAGCATCGTTTTTTAAACGTAATTACAGAAAAAGAGTTCGATTTATTTATTTATTTTGCTGACACTTTAACGCTTAAATGTCTGATTCCTTAAAATTAAATTTGTAGCAGTTACATAATTCTACTACCTTCTCTTTTGATGAAACAGATGGCGTTACCTTATTAACATCAAGATATACTTCCCATGATCATTCTTGGGGATAATAATTAGATTGTTTTCTAGCTGAGTGTCGTGAAATTTCCGTGCCCGTGTTTGTTTTGCCTTGTGAAATGTGGAACTTAGAAAATAATTAAATAACTGTTCTTGAAACTCGTCTGTTATTTTCATCTACCTCATAAAGAAGTTATAAAGAGTCACGCCACCCAACAGGTTTTTAAAAGTTTTTTTTAAATTTCATTTCTTGAATAAATCATATAGAAAGTTCTTTAAAAAATATTTTTTTTTAAATATGGTTCGAAATTAAGAAATAACTTGATGCTAATCGGCAACTCAGGGTTTTAGCAGAATAAAAAATTGTGAGCACTGAC
>JAPMOR010040837.1:145790-162968 GCA_026543865.1 Argiope aurantia | reverse complement strand
TATAATATATATATATATATATATATATATATATATATATATATATATATATATATAAACTTAATTATATTAAACAAAATTAATTATAGTATCCTCAATAATGTACATAAAATAAAAAGATCAGGTAGGGACAAATGAAAAATATCGATTTATTTATTTTTCATCAGTACTCTTGTTACCATGTACAAATTGTAAATTAATTTAATAATGCCTTTTCAATAGGTCCCCCAAAAGCAACAGCTGACACAAGAACTTCTGTCTTATTTTCATAATATTTTAAATGAAATTAAGTAAATTGCTTAAATGCATCACTCATAGTAGTATTTAAATGTTAAAATAATGAAACTTGATTATTAAATAAAAAAATTCTGATAAAAGAATTTTGATGCATAGATTCAAAAAAAGACTAAACAAATACAATTCCCATAGTTTTTATATCTATACCACATAAGATACCTCTTATTTTAACAACATTTTATACCTTCGTTTATACTTATAGCAATATTTCATTTTTTTCCTCTGATAAAGAACAGAGGTAAATTGTTAAATGGATATAGTACATGTGGACGTAAACAATAGCGTTAAAAAAACTTCACCTTAGCGTTTCCAAGCTATTAAAATTTCATTTCGCTGCCTTTCTGAATTTGATATATTGCTATTGATTCATGACAAGTTTATAAACAATGTCTATTGGTAATATAATGCAGGAATATTTTCGCTCTATAGATGATTTAGAATGATAACTAATCCTGCCTTTTAATGCAGAAAAGGTGGAACAATGCCACTGTTTATTAATTAAAATCGCCTTCCTTTGAGGATATTTTAGAAATCCTGAAACCGTATATACCTGTTACAAATAATAAAAAGGATTCCAACTTGTAGTCTGATTTTCGCAACATAATGATATTTCAAGTTTGATTCGTGGCCTTAACCTGGATTCACTACATTTTCTTATTTAGTTTTTTAATTTTTGCTTATCTTGCAGTTTTGTTAATATTGTTAAAAAAAAAGTGTGTTTAAAAATAATATTGAAAAATTTATTAAAATTAAGAAAATATTATTAAAAAAATTTTAAAAAATTGGTTGGAATTATTAAATAAAAAATAATTTAGTCACAACTGGTATAAAATTTTATAAAAATATTAAAATAAAATTGGTGCAACTGAAAATGTAATTTTTACAATCTGAAAGTGGTATAAAAATTAGTCTTAATACGCATCGAGGTAAAACAATAAAAATTCTATTTATTTTTATTTAAATATATTTAAATTAAATTTTGAAAACTCTTACTTAGATAGCACCTACTTTTCAGGATATAAGTACTTGCCGAATTCGGCAGTTTAGGTTTAACGGTCTATCCAACATAGCATTGTGAACTGCAGTTACAGAAAATATTTAGCCTAAATACACTAGCATTTAACATAAAATTTGTATTTAAGTGTCACTTTAAGAACCAAGAAAGTTGGCATAGATTAAGCCTCATTTACGCCAACTTTTATAATTGACAAGATAAATATGTGAATTTATTATATAAACTCCGCCACTCCGCCCAATAGTTGAATAATCGCCAAAAACCTACGATAAAATATCTACGTTAGTTTTCATTTCCAAGTTTTCATTTTTCATAAATTTTTTATGGCAGTGTGGAAAAGTTAAACAATCAAGTTAATATGCATATTTTAAGGAGGGAATTTTATGAAAATCAGCATTTAATATTCAGGATGTGACGTCAAATGGTAGAAGATATCTAATGAGAACTGAAGACTGTATTAATATTCTTCAGCAGCAATTGGAATAAACTTTTAACATAAAAATGAAGTTAAATATGTAGCCGCAAATTAATAGCAGCCGAAATAAAGAGATACACACCAAAGATCTTTTTAATATGTACTTTGAATTCACATCTACATATAAAATGATTTAACTTTCGTAATGTGAATCTTAAAATAAAAAGATCTTCGATGCAACATAAGCTCATTCCTTCGAAAATTTGTTATGATTAGATTAAATTAGATCTGCAAGAAGTGCTTCCTTTTGATATTTTAATTAACAGAACCATTTTCTCAAAAGCGAGAAGTTAACGTTTGAGTTAATAAATATTTCTGAATTAAAAATGCGAAGTGAAACATCATTTGAGTATCACATCTGGGATGCTGTTTTTAAGAAAGCTGGAGCGTGACAGTAAATTAACTCAGTTCATGTTTTTGAAATGGGAAAGAATTAAGAAAATTTATTCTTTTTTTAATAAATGTCTGTACAGCATTTATTGATATATTTTTCTACTTCACATTTCGCAGGCCTCATTAAAATTCCTTCATAATAAAGATATGTTAAAATAAGCTTAATTTGTATTTTTTTATTTGTATCTTCTAAATATGTATGTCAGACAAATAATTTTGAAACCATCTTAAAATTCAAATTATATTTTTAAAGTTTAAATAATATAATCTATAATAGTTCTATATTTTTTTTCTTAATGAATTTTTATAATGATAATGAATAATGAAATTTTGAACTAATATCATACTGCATTTTGTACAAAATATAATTCAACAATTTGAGAGCAGATGCAGTTAATTATGGAGGTATTGATTATTAATAAAATGCTTACACAAATTTCATAATTGGCATTTGATATGAAATAGAATGAATAGGGTCGATATTATATCGATAAATGGTGACTAAATAGAAAAAAATCGATATTTTCTAATATTTGTAAAAATCTAATTATTTTCGTATTGGTTGCTTATATGTATACATTCTGGTTCTCTAGAACGCATACTAATTGATAAAAATCCGTTCCAAATAAGTTCCAAGATGGCAAATATAAGTAAATAAATTTAAGAAAATATAATAAAATTTGCTAACACTTCATTATGTCTTTTTTTGAAATTTCATTTTAGTCCATGATGATATGGACAAGGCACATACGGCATTTTTATTTACTTTATGAAAATGTCTTTCTGAAAATAGCATAACCAATGAGAAATAAATTTCAATATTTATAAAAATAATATAAGAAATTCAATTGAGCGATATATCATTCTATTGGCATCTTTAAAAAAAAAGAAAAGAAAAAGAAAGAAAGAAAACGATGTCAACAATGCAGAATTCTGCTATTCCTATTTATTTTTATTCTCTTTTATTTTATTGTTTCCTCTGTAAAAAAAATTATTACGAATCAGTAAAAAATGCAGAATTTTGTGAATCCATCAAAACACTGTCATGGGAAAAACAATATATATTTTTTTCATCAAAATGTTTGGTGGATTTATCAGTGGGATTTCGAACTCTTTCCTTTCTTGAGCTTAAAAACAGTTTTCAAAACGAAATATTTTTTTTGAAATAAAGTAAAAGTAAAGCAATGATACAGCTTATTACTTTCTCTGTTAAGAAGTATATAAATTTTTGTTATCATCAAAAAATTCGAAATAGAAATTTTGATGAATCTGCGGATTTTAAAGCACTCCATTCCGAAAAACAGACCTTCGGAATTGTGAATGTCTTTCTATCCATGAACATGATATCATGATAAAATTGAGTTTTACGAATGATATTTGATAATATACCTTTATTGCAAATTTGTAAATTTCTATAAATTTTTGTACGAAATCCGTTCACAAGAAGCATGTCAGTCAGTATGTCCGATTAAAAGTGAACACGATAATCATAAAATACACGGAGCTAGATAAATAAAATTTGGTATACGGGCTTAACATTTGAAGTGTAGATTCTTATTTCATATTACCCCAAACCCTCCAATGCATTGATCGTCAATCGGCACGATAATCAAACATACAATAGATAACATAAATGAAAATGTTTTTTGGTCCTGTTACTGAAATTGTGGCTTTGTGCCAAATTTTGGTTTTAATCGGTTCGCAAAAGATTTCCAAGATGAATATTCAGTTTTCTTTACGAAAGCTCAAAATTTCCATTGGGGCCGCGGTAGCCTAGTACTCCGCTTCAGAACGTTACAGGTTCCGATTCTACCGAAGAACCGACGTGTAAGTGAGTCTGGTACACGTTAAATCCATTGGGGGCCTAAAAATTTTCCGATGGTGTGGTGCGGAGAGGGTGTGTCAGCTCAGATGTCGTCTCCGTCATCTCATCACTTTCAAAATTACGAGGTCTGTCCCAAAACATTCCTAATGTTGTTAAAAACATGAGTGTTGACTGAATTAAATCAAAACTTTCACATGCATAGGTCTGAAAATAAAAATCTGAGCACTCGTGGCGTTTACAATATGGCCAAAATCTACAATGTTTTGGGGAGAAATGAGGGGGGACTAATATCTTTAATTAGAGAATATCAAAGGAAGTTTTGGAGAGATTATACCAGATGGTTTATTATGACAGAAAATTATATCATTACTGATAATGGGAAAGTAATGAACTTCGTTTATGGCCAAAACTGCTGAACTCAGCGCATTTATTTTCTCAAAAAAAAAAATACAAAAGTTTTTGATTTATAACTATAATTTACATTTCCTTAACTTCCATAGATTTTTAGATTTTTTAAAATTTATTTTTTATTTGGATTCCCTAGAAACTACTAAATGGAAGGGAAATTGCCTTTTTATCTAGTTTTTATGTACATATAAAAATCGCAACATTTACATAAAGAACTCTTTAAGCGTTTTTTATGTACACACTATTTAGAAAAAGGTAACACACTTTAAACGTGTTGTTACCTTTGTACACGTGAATGGAAGTAAAAGTCCATCGTACGATATAGTTAAGACATTTAAAAGTTTCTATACTAAATATTATCTAAATTGCTATAAAACTGACTCTAAAACCTCTTTTTGCGGTCTTTATGGTGTTATTAAATTGTTACATAAATATTTAGAATTGTTTCTTAACAAAATATTTATCCAGTATATTAAGGTTAATTTATCCAATCTACTAAAAACTAATTATACCATTTTTTGGAAGAAAAATAAATTTAAATGTCTGAAAATTGTGATAAATTAGATTTATGAATCTAATAGGAAAAAAAAGGCGAAAATCAAAATTAAATTTAACCAACATAAGAAGTATCGTCTAATGATTACGGTCTTCCTTTCTACAACTTCGTTGAAAATCGTAGTGTACATTTTTACTAATAAGAGAGTTTTTTTCTGTTTGTCTGACAGCGCATTCTTTTAAATGTAGTGATTAAAAGTATGTAGCATTTAACATATCATTATAGTTATTGTGGAATAGATTCTGTATTTTCTGATTGATAAACAAAAAGGATCCACATACCTTTCCGTCGACCCTTCTAACGTTCGATTCCAATTATCCAGGAACAGATCTTGTCTGAAAAGAAAAAAAAATATCCAAGATTCGAAACCTAAATCAATTTTTGAAGAGTCTTCTTGAAATGTTAAGCATATTTAATGATTAGTATAACAAACATCACCAAGATAAGCCTCTCCGCACGGAATTCTATCCAAAAAATCATTTGATTACAAAAAAATAAAAAATAATGTTCAAAGATCATTCGCTGGCGCCACCAGACAGGAAACAAAAATAGGTGCAAAGCCCATAAATTACATAAAAAAAAATATAACAGGAAATAGTTCTCGTTTATGGTTTATATAAATAAAAACAAGTGGGTTGGTTTTCTTTCGCAACAATAGTTATTACTGTAGATATGCATTTCTACTGTGTTCTAATCAAAATTCTAAGCATTTTAAGTTCGTGAATTTCCATTTCATTTCTGTTATGTTAAAAGATATCTGAACTTTCAGCGTACTGTTTATATTTATAGGGAAGTTCTTCTTTATTTTTTTAATGAAGTTCTTCAAAATTTTAGATTTTTTTTTATTATTTAAAGACATTAATGAGCATTCAGAATTACTTTACAGCTTAGACAGTTAACTTGTAGATAAAAATTCGTAATAATAAAGCCCAAATGCCAAATTTCAATTATCTAGATTTGTTTGTGTGTTTAAGTTATTATTTTCACTTGTATAAAGGCGGACATTTAGGTTTTCATTTATGAACTTCGAATAAAAGTTTTATCAAAAAATTATTGTGTTCATCCATATTAAATTTTTTTCGCATATTTTCTAATATTTTCAAGCTATCACGCTCACAGATATATAAGCAGACGTAATGCCATTTTCTTCTTCTTTTTTTTTTTTTTTTGCACGCTTGCCTTTTATACATGAAGTAAATACTGTACTTTCTTATGACACATATTATCTTCTAAATCCTACACGTTTTATTTTATATACTTTTAAAAAATTTTCCAACATTTTTTTCAAAACAATGATAATATTTTTATAATTTTTTTTTGATTCAACGACAACGGTTGTTTGCACATTAGTTAACACGACACTGAATTTTTTTAACAACTTTTATGTAAAATTGTATTAAATAAAGATTGTGTAGATATAAATTAATTTTCAATTTGTATTTTTATTTCAAATTTATTAATATAAACTTGCTTTTTTTACCAGTAACTTGTTTTAAAAACAGTTACTATTTAGAATTTAATTAATAAATTACTTCATTTTTTAATTAGATCACTCAAGATTACTTTTAAACAGTTATAAATGCATTCTTTCCATAATCGATGGCGTCAGATTAAATAGAATGTTTTCTTGATCAATTAATACCTTACAAATTTAGAGTAACAAAATACACACGCACGCATGCACACACACAATATTTTTAATATAAAAATATTAATCGTCTGGTAAATTATTTTAAAGTTGCATTATAAAAAAATGGCTTAAACCATTCTAAAGGACAGACTGGACCTAACATTACCAAATTTAGTATGTAGTTATTTGTTTTGTTATAATTGCTTTCCAATAAAGAGTTTTTAAGATTTTTATTGGGTGTTTAATTAGAAAATGAAATGAAATCTTTAAGTTTTTCTTACATGACTTCGAAGCTCACAGTTACACGAATACCTCCTTCCTATATTACTTGAAAATTCAAGAAATTGTTTCTCACTAATATTATTCCTAGTTCCGTATATAATCTTTTTCTCTAAATTTAATTTTTAAAAAAATCAATAACTTTAATAATTATTTTCGTAACTACATGGGTTTAAATTAAATCCTTCGATTTGATGCCCACTTATTTACTTTCTTATTTACTTAAGTGTACGAAGAAAAAGTATTGTTCTCATCAATAAAATTCAAACCCGAAATTCCGATGAATCTTAATATTTCAGATCTCCCTTAATCCTAAAAACACAACCTAAAGCTTTCTTTTTCGTGTCTATCTGCAGCCATGAAAATTCGAAAATGATTTCAGCAAGATGGACAACGATCAGTTTTAGCGTCTAAAGTGTTAATCCGTATCAAATTTTGTCTCATTTTAATCTCATTCTTTTAAAAATGGGGTTTTCCCCAAAAATTTCAATGTTAAGCTAATTACTAAATGATTTCTAAAATACTATAAATTATATCTATCTGAAATCTTTCACATATTTTGTTCACGATTTTATCTAGAAAATGAAACAAAACATAAATGGAATATTGCACCATTGTAAAGTTACACACCTTTTAATTTTTGAAAAAAAAATCTATGATTTTTTATGAAAAGTTTTGTGATTTGAAAATATTTTGAGTCATTCTTAAACCTCTGTTTCAGTTTCCAGCCAATTCATGTGGTTATCAAAAGAATGGAATTGTGAATAGAAGTGACGTATTTGAATGCGCTTCGTAGGCATTAAAATAGTATAATAATAGCCACAAGTTTTTTTTATATAAATAGCAATGTATATATTCTGGTAGTATGTTTGATCTTTATTGAATTTCTGTAATTCTTCGATTTTTTTTTTCAAAACCATAAAATGTTGGACTTCTCAGATTTTCAAAGAGACCAAACTGTAGGAGCCCGTCTAGCTGGAGAAAGTGTGACCGAAACATCCCAATTTTTAGGCGTTTATAAAGGTACAGTGTCTAAAGTCATGACAGCATACACAACGCTGCAAGACAAACACGTCAAAGCAAAATAGTTGGCCGAAAGAGAAGCCCAGTGAAATTGCGACGGATATTGCAGCGGATTGTATAGTCTAAAAAGTGAACAACTACAGCAAAAGTAACCGCAGAACTCAATCCTCATCTGGATTCTCCAGCGTCACTGATTATAACTAGAAGGCACCTTCATAAACAGAATATTTGTGGTAGAGCAGCAATTCCCCAGCCACTTGTCACAGATGTTAATCGTAAACGTCATCTGCAGTGATGTCGAGTTCACTAAACCTGGTCGATTGATAATTGGAAGAAAGTAATATGGTCTGACGAATCATGTTTCACATTTCCCCCTACAACAGGACGGGTGCACGTTTGCAGGACACCTGCACAAGAGTATGATCGTGATTGTCTCCTCCTAACTGTCAAGCATGGAGGTGGATCTTTCATAATATAGACAACCATAATGGTATACATGAGGATGAAGTTAAACATCTGTCTTGGCCTATAAAGTCACCCGACCTCAATATAATTGAACCGTTATGGTCTATTTTAGAGCCGTCATTACGGAATCGGTGCCGGCATCTCTCCCAGAACTTTCACAATATCACCAGGAAGAATGGTACAATATTTCTCTAAACACTATTCAACACTTATATGAATCGATTCCTAGGCGAATCCAAGCTGTATTACAAGCTGTAGACAATCTTACACCATTCTAAAAAGGGATTCTTTATAAATCTAAGGTGTTTCCATTATTTTGATAACCACTTGTTTATATCATAGCACATAGCATTTTGGTCATTTCTTTTAGTTCAGAATGTACGAAAAGTGATCATATATGAGATAAAGAATTCTATAATTTCTCGAGTATTAAAAAAATTATAAAATATTTTTTGTATATATTAAAGTTTCGCATAAATATCATCTGTCAAAGTCAAAATGTCGTAAACAAAGAAGTCGAAATTTTCTCAAATGTCATAAAAAAATTAATTATAAAATATTTTTGTACGAAATATTAAATTTTTGCATGAATGTCATGTAAAATTAGAAAAATATTGCTTCAAATATCATTATTTAATACAATTGGCCTCCGAACTTAGTCAGATATTTTAAATGATCAGCATTTTAGATGATGGATAGTCCAAAAGTTATTCCCAAAGCTATTCAATCCGCTAAAATCGCGCTTTTGTGATTACGTGAAATGGCAATTTTGTAAGTAGGAACTATAAGTAGAGACTACTGATAAATCAATATAATGTGCTCGATAGAAAATTGAACGAAAATCCTTTGAGGTAACCATTCTTTTTTCCCTCCCATTTCTTTTTAAATAGGGTCTTCTTCAGTTGCGCTCTTAAAGTAGCTCTATTAGTTTGATCGTCATGGTAATGGATTATTTAAATAGCCATGATCGTATGTCAACTTAACTTGTCATTATGAAAACTGCCGATAGGATCCTTCCTTTTAATGACAGAAAGAAAATGTGATTTTTAAAGCAAATTTCTCTTTTCGGGATATTTTAATGGATTCTCGCATCAGCATTTCACATTTATATCATTTCTTCAACAAAATATATTTTCAAATGGAAATGTATTCAAATTTATGCTGTAATGTATTCCAAGGATCTTCTATCGATCTCTTTCCCCTCTTAATATATTTTATCAGTTTACAATCCTCTGAAATACTATCACTTAACTAAACACAATTACTAATTAAATAATCTTAGTGCTATGTTAATACTCATATAACCTGTGCAATCCGGAGGTTAAGGGACATTCTTCAAGTCGGCCAATCTTTTACTCTTCAGAGTTTCCCGTAATTATTTGTAAATGTAAATTTTGATAACTTCCAAATATTAGAATTTTTGATATTAGCATTTTGATCAATTGATGAATCACCTTGAAGAGGGGGATCACTCTAATCACGACTAATAGTTTTATGTCGTTTGAATCTTTAAATATAGCTTCAAAGATACCTACGTTTATTTATTTATAAATTTAGAAAAGTTAATTTATTAAGTCATCGAGAAAATTTATTAAATTAGTTCGAAAAATATTCTTGACACTTTAACCCTTTGCACTCCGAAAAATAATTCGACGAATAATTATTCACCAAATATAAAGACTTGTTTATCGTTTCGAAAAATAAATATATGTAATTGTTTTAAGTGGAATTTTTCCCAAAAAATTAATTTACATCTTTTTACCACCGTATAGGTATTGTTGACAATCAAAATTTTAAATAAATACATAAAACCTCAAAATGATGCACCGTCTTGAATGGGGCCTGACAGGAACCATAGGAGTGCAAAGGGTTAATATGTTAAACGAGAAAAAGTTTTCTTGAATTCTGCAATCAAAACTTAAAGAGTTAAAAAGTTTCGAATTTCGTAAATTTAGATTAATCATTGGGCATCTCAAAGAAGTGATGTAAGTTCATTGAATCGTCTAATTTTGTTTTCTTTATGTGACAGTTCTATTATTATTTTAAATAGTAAAATTCAATTTTTTTATAAGACAATGAGTTTCCATCACAAATGCAAGAAAAGAATTTTAAATCGAATGAAAGTATGTGTTTAGTACTAGTAAATCAAAAATACTTTTAAATTATAACTTTAAAAATGTGGACTTTATAACATTTTCAGCAGTGTATCTGTTGATTAAAATGGCACAAAATAAGATTCATTTTATCTTTTGGTTCATTTTTTTCAAATGGAACTTTATGACTTTTCTAAGGACTAGAAATTAACTATTGGGCCATAATTAGAGTGGCCTTGTGCTATAATATTAATTACATGTGTAGGTGTCATATAGAAGCTGAAACTGCCATAAGTATGATAATTTATCTTGTTCGCTATGTTTTCTAACAACCAGTATTAAGAATTACCTTGCAAAATTAGTAATGCTATTAGGACTAACTTTTTCTTGGCTTTTAGCAACTCAGACGGTTCCTGTATATGAATAAAGTTAGGCATTAATGAATAATAAATAAAATAATAATAATAGTTATGGTATTGTTGCAAAGATCAATGAGCTGTGATCTTCAGTTTTTACTATGTAAGATTCCAGAAAAAAAAAATGGAGATTTATTTATGAACCCACATGTGGATAGAGTTGTAAAACTGGTAACAGCAATATTATTAAGAAAAAATAAAAATCATTCTTTTAAGTACGGTAAAGGGTTTCATAAAAAAGAAATGGGGAAATTTCGAGTCGCTAAGAATGTTATTAGATCGAGTTCCATGTAGCAATTCATTATAATCTTGCTTCTCAAATCAGTTGGAAGTTATTTCCAATATTTTCTATCATAGTTTTTTTATCATGTGACAACATGATGTTGTTTTGGTTAGGGGGTTTTGAAGCTCTAAATCGCGTAGACAATGAATAAAGAATAAATGGCAATTTTCATTATCATCTTTTAATCGTATATATTTTTTACCTGCTTTTACCAGTATTGTATTATTTGAAAGCAGATGTGTTTTTGAAAGGTTGACCCGCTTTTACCAGTATTGCTTCATTATTACGTATGCTTCTTTGAAAGCAGATGCGTTTTTAAAAGGTTGACGTATAACTATGACATCATAGCTGTTATTTCACCTCAAATTCGATCGAGCTCCAAAACTTTGTTAGCCAGCTAGGAAAATTTAAAATGGAAGTAGAGACCGATAGAGAAGTCTCGTGATTGTTTCTAACCGGTTTAAACTGGTTAATGGCTTAAATTAAGACAAATAATGACTTAAAAAATAATAATGTTCTCACATGATTACTTAAAATTTGAGATCGTAGATTTCATTTTAATCCTTTTTTTATTTTGCATTTGGCAATATGCGTATTTTTTCTATTACCTAATCACTATATGTTTCGATTCGAGTTTTCATGAACATAAGGAATAGAGAAGGCTCCACTACAAGGAAATAAAATCTTGATAAAAATAAAGTATATCACTATACACTTACACCTAATGTATACTACAAATAATATATGTTTTTATTTCTTTAAACACTCTGTCAATGTGCAAAAATTTTTCTGGGACAATTTTATTATGTAGCAATTGTAGTCGAGATATTGTTAGCAGAATAACATCTATTCTTTCTATGAGTTATCTTTTAGTTTATCTTTTTATATCTTCATATATCTTTTAGTTTATAAAAGTAATCTTCCAAATTAAACTAATTGTTACTATTGCAAGTTTAAAAGACTTTGGTATTGTGTATTCATCGAACGCAATGAAAAGCAGCAAAATAAGCATTTCTGTACTAAAGAAACATTTCACATCATTTACTTGTTGTTACTTTCATGTATGCGAATTATACAAATAGTAATTGCGATAATGATCAGAAATTCAATCCCAAGATTTTTGACGAATCTTCACCTTTCCTGTACCAGAAAAATACATTTTTATAATTATATTAATATGTGTATGAACTCAGAAATGTTTTGAGCTAGATGGATAAAATTTGGTATATAGTCTTCATACTAAATTTGTATATTTCTAGCAAAGTTTGGAAGGAAATCATTTACGAGAAGTTGCCTGCCTTTTCGATTGCTCCTACGCACAGTAACTACAGAACATAGAAAGCTAGATAGATAACATTTGGTGCACAGATTTAGCATTCATCTTGCCAATCCGTATATAATTTTCATTTAAATTTTCAAAATTCGTCTATCGGTCTGCACTTTGTCATGTATATAAAAACGATAATTCAAAAATTTAATAACTTAAACATTTCATTTACGATCTCATTACTAATATTGTAGTTTCTTATCAAATTTTGATTTCAGTTGGTCAAAAAAAGGCGTCTACAATGCATATTCAGTTTCCTCGACTATACTTTTAAAGCACAAGCAGTTCGTATGTAGAACTCTGAAAATAAAAATCTGAGAATTTGTGACAGTCACGGCATGGTCCAGTACCCTTAATTCTTTGAGGGAAGGAATGATGATTGCTCCTTTGTTGGGGATTAAGCTATAACAGTTCAGGGCCGATCACTCCTACTGGCTGTATGTAACATTCTCATTTTCTGGAAGGGCCTTATGTCAAATTTACTATATAATATTCTATTGATAAAAAGTACCCGAATATTTTAACTATTTCTATTCCCATATTATTTTTTTTAATATCTGATGATGTATATATATTTTTGTTGGTCTCAATAGTTGCATCAAAATTTTGTATATCTTGTTATGCGAGATATATGACACTGGACACTTTAATATAATTGCAATTATAATAATCGAAAACAATTAATATTTTTGTGCGCAGCAACACTCAGTCCTATTAACCGACGACGTTTTGTTTTTGACGACATATCTTTTTTGCTTGCAATTCTGAGACCGTCCCTCACCCCCTTTATTTCGGAAAAATTTGCAATTTTAAATTACTTTTTTATAACAAGGGTTAGATATTACATTAATTTAAGCAATGATTGCTTTTGAAATGTATAAAATGTATAAATTAAGAAATTTTCATTCCGTTTACATTTACTGTAAAAAAAATTAACAAGAGTTACCAAAACAATGTTACAATATTTAATTAAGAATAAAATAGCTGTTAATTATTCTTGAAGAATTTTTCTTCTTTTTCCACAAAGGCATAACTTTTCAAAATATTTGAAACTTGACGCATGGTGATGAGCAGAAAAATATATGTTGATACACGCTACACTCATTTCCGGCTGCAAGTTGATTACATAAAAAATATTCATTCTTAGGGAACACTGAATAAACGTGAGTAAATAAAAGAATATTGTATATAAGCAAAATTATGGCACAAAATAATAATTAAAATACACATAGCCATATTAATTAATAAACTCATATAATAAACAAAACCAACACACACATGTAAAAATTTATAAACCCCTACGATCAGGGAAGAGGAACAAGTTCCATCAGGCATCTACAAAAAAAAAAGTAAATATGTAAAACTTACTCTATAATCCAATTTAGATGAGTAAAAATAAACTGGATGTAGCTAAACTTAATTTAAAAACAAATTCTAGAAAGTTTCTTCAACATCTAAGCGAAGCAAAATAGAAAAAAAAATCAATTTTTCGCGTATTGAATATATTATTGGGACTCAAAAGAAGCGTCTTCCCATGTTAATCAATAGAAATCATAAAAAAATGTATTTATTGAATCTTTATATCACGCAAACGCTTAAGATTTGAAATAATTCACAAAATAAAACCCCGCTAATATTTACTTTTATCCTAAATTTATATAAACTTCATATTTTGGTTGCTGATAATATCCATATACTTCATTTTAAATCCCTGATGATAAAAAATATTTATAAAATCATGGGTTTTATTTTAAGTAAAAGAAAATGCTAAAGTTTTAGGAAAAAATTGACATTTTTACCGCTTTACAAGCAGTGACATCACAGTATTTTAAGTTAAGAAAAGTCACAATTTTAATAATAATAATAAGCAATGATAATTCTCTAATGTGAATGATTTCATACATTTTTTTCTTGTTTATAATTATATCATTTTTAGATACTGCCGATTAAACAGTTTTGAGAGAGTTTTATGAACTCACCAAGAAATGGTTGCCATTCAAAGTTTAAATATCTAACCAATTAAGGTGCATTGAATTGTATTCATTTAATCAAATGTGTTATCGTAAGTTCAGAAACTTTTGTCAAATTTTGGTACTGGATCATGAGAACCAAGATGGCCTTATGTAGTTATCTATGTATACAGACTCGGTGGTTTTATGCCTCTTTGATCAGCTAGAATATGGCATGGAAATTTTTTTAAATAAAACTCAACATTGTTGTTTTTTTAAATTTTCCTGCTGTTCACTGTTAGCAATTGTTAAATATCGCACACAAATAAATTCCTTGCTAAATTGATGAAATATTCTGTTTATCAAGTTTTTTTATTATTATTGGAGAGCGCGACTATATTTTTATTCAATATACTAGATCAAAGTAATCGTGACATCAAAGTTTCTTGAGGGGCTCTTTAAAGTTCTTATAGACTTAAGATTTTGGTTCTTGTCCTCTGTACTATTCCAGCAAACAAATTCTCGTATAAGTTGTCTCTCCCATTCAATATAATAATGAAAAACATGTTTCTGTTTGTGGTAGAATAACACACTCTTAACTTTACGTTACTTGAAAAAATTTCTAATTATATTTTGGACCTTAACTTAAATTAGTATCTATCACCTGATGCCTAACCAGACGAGAATATATATATTACAATATAGTTACAAACCTCTTGCATTCGTTTGTGGAACTAGTTTTACAGTTCCACAAATTAGTTTTAAAAATAAATTACCTTAACTCTATTAGTACTGAAAGTCCTCAAACGTCCACTGAACATAACTACGGCAGATGCCCGGATCGCCTGGATATCACTGCGAAATTCCTACCCTTTTCGTTAAGTATAAATGTTTAAATATCCAAAGCACCTGCTTTATCCGTTAAAATACGTTTGACCAGATGGATATATGGGGGATAGGGAAAGTTTTAGAGAGTTCTCAAAATATATCAAAGCATATATTTGATTTATAATCATCTTAGCAGTCATCATAAATAGTGATCAATAGAGGCATTTCAGCGATTGCTTATCAAAAAAGTCGCCTAAAATAGCATGGTAATAGGCTCTTTGAAAATAATTATTCGCCAATTATACGCAGTTAATAATATATAAGGAAGTATAGTAGAAACTTTCAGGGAAATCTCCTCTCTAATTTAGAAAACGAATCTATAACAACTCGCTTGATATCTAAACATAAAAGTTTCCCACAGAGGAACAACAAACATTCTTTCTGAAAGAGGCTTTATGCGCCAAAATATTTTTTTTAAAATAGAGACACTTTTATTATTAAATAAAATACAATATTTATTTAAATGATAGTGAAACGCTTCGAAATTAATACATGCACATACTGAATTGAATCTTCATAGCGGAAAGAAGTATTAAATAAGAGGAATCTGAGGATTCTGGATGAAAAAGAAACTTTAAGTGAAACTGCGGATTAAGGCAACAAAAGTTGTTTCTTTGTATATGTTATTCGCATGTTGCAAAAACATTTTAGGCCTTTTTTTGCTTGTCTATACGGATCGCTTAGTTGAGTAGTGCGCTTTTTTTTTCCTTCGAACTACTATCTCTTTCAAGATCTTGCTGCGATCCACTGTAAACTGCCTTGCGACGAACTATGCGGAAACTCTAGACATTCAGAACATGATTTTTTTTAACAACGTACATTTTTGTAGTTGCTGTTTTTCTTATTTTGAGAATAGTTTTCCAAGTTTGCACAACTTTTACTTTTTACACGAACTTCTGGAAACAAAATTTTGTAATTTTTTTAAAATCTTATTTTTTTATGTTTTGTATTTTCCACTATTATTTGCAACACATGATTATACCCTCAAAATACGTGTACCACAGATTGAAAGTTTTTGCTCTAATTTTTTTTTAAAAAAAAGATATTAAATTATAAAAAAAAGTTCGTATGACTATTTTTCTTCAATTTCTGAAAACCAGCAAATTTAAAGTATTAAAAGTTGCTTTGCAATTCAGTAATTGCAAAATCATTTTAACAAACTTGCATGGCACAGGCGTACGATAATTACGAAATATTAATCTTTGGCGTGAATTTAGCAATTTTCCTCAATCTACCGTTTAATGGCGATTAATTCCAGGAATGCAGTTAATAGTAACAAAAAATCGAATTTTCATTCCAGATGCACTCACTAAATTATATATCAAATTTCATATATTTAATCATTTTGTTTTTGAGTTTTGACAGACAGACGATCAACACCTAATTGGCTCTAGCTCAAAATTTGATAGATGCCCAAACTGTTGAAATTAAGTACGTGTACCGAATTTTATAGATCCAATTTTCTTCGTTTTATAAATATCGTGTTAACTTATATTTGATCAGCTGGGCGAACAGACTTCCTCTGAATATATTTTGCTCAAAATTTGACAAAAATCTACAAATTTGATATAAAGACCATACATCAAATTTCTTCTGCCCACCTGAAAGATATTTTCAGTAATCTCTGTCACAGACATATAAACAGTTTCCAAAAATAGGTTTTTCGATCTGAGGGAAGTCTAATTCCGTGGATATTTATCAAAATTTCGATTTCGAATTTTTTGACGATTACAGTGGTAAAGTAAGTAAAAAAAGAAAGTAAAAATCAAACATATTGTCAAGAGACATCATTATATCAACAATCTTCAGGAAAGTAAAAATCAAATGTTATTGTCAAGAGACATCATTATATCAAC
>JAPMOR010040837.1:97665-145780 GCA_026543865.1 Argiope aurantia | reverse complement strand
CCTCTTAATTTTCTATCTTTTTTTATCTTTTACTTACTACGTTATCCTTTTTATTTGAATATAAGGATAAAAAACGAAATAGTGTTCAATGTTGGGATAACTAAACTGGGTTTAACGCGTCACTTGTTTTGCTTAAAATTTTTTTCGTCTGTTTACTGGTGCAAACGACTCCATGTTCTGAAATTTGACACGAAAAAAACATTAGTTGAAAAAATAGCATTCTTTATAGAATCTTATCAAAAAATGGCACTTTAAAGAAAAACATTTTAATTTTATTTCGTATTGTAGCAATCAGTTAGAGGAAATTAAAAATTAAATTATTCGATAAAATTAAGACTAACTTAAAATTGAGCTAAATTTTAATTTTCGTGTAGAAAAATGAATGCAAATGATTTTTTTAATCTTATTATTAGAAGAAATTCTAAATTCGAAGTTTAATCTTTTGATTTTATTAAAAAATAATATTCTTGAACCTTACATTTTTAGTCGCTAGAAAATATCTGGAAATGAACATCTCAAACATTCAGATAAAATAATTTTTGGTTTAAAAATAATTTTTTTTTATTTAAGTGTTTCCAAGGGGAATTTTTTGAAATTTCTTTTTTTCAAATTACGTATCAATTTTTAAATAAAAGAAAATGTTCGATTCATCTATTTTCTAACGTTCAAGATATTGTAACTCCGTCTTTTTTACTCATCTTGTGAATTATGTAGATGTTAAACGGAATTCGAACGGATATCGTCTTCTTCAATTTCCACCAATAGAAGAAAATCACATGATATAATATTCGAGGAATATTTAAAGAGGTTTGAATTTCAAGACAGAAATATAAATATTAAAAAAAATTAATTCAGGAAAATTTCCACCGACTATAAATCAATATCATCAAATAGATATATTTTTTTAAATTTTAAAACGATGTAAACCAATTTGTGCTATAATATTTTTGGAAATTACCTCAAAAATCGCCAAAATCTAGATTATTTTTAATTAATTAAAATTCTAATTAAATTTTTCATGAAAATCTCACCGAATGTCTGCTCATTCTCAACCTTCAAACTATATATGTGATAAATGTGGTAGTTGTATGCAAACACATGCACTTTCATGTTTATTATTAGATGAGATAATATTGTTGTGGAGCCATTGTTCGAAATAAAGGAATGAGTTAAGATGCGTCTTCAGACAATTTCGAGCTTTCTTCTCTTAAGATTTAGCATTCTGCATTTCCCACGACCGAATGACTCATAAATTATTACCATTTCTTTAAACAATATAACATCTGAAAAAAGAACATTTCAAATTTATGATAATGTAAAGCATACTTTATAACGGAACATTTCAATTTACGAATATTTTATGGTTCAAGTATCTCATTCCTATTCAAAGGAAAAAAGTATTTCATAAATCAATATGAAATACACTTTATTAATATGGAGATAAATTTTAGATTCACTATCTAAATTCTTCATACCTTAGGAACAATATTCATTAGGAATATTCATTATTATACCTTAGGAACAGAAAGTCGTAGATGTTAAATGATCTTTCCATTCTGTGGTATCAATTGAAAAATACGAGATACAATAACTGCAACGAAATTTGCCCCCGATTCTCCTTCAATTGTTTTTCCCATTTGAATTAAAAATCTAGAAATTGTAGAAAATCTACTTTTCGAAAAATAAGTTATGTAATAAATTATTGTTTTCATTTATCTGTCTCGTTATAATTTCTCCTTCAAAGTGAAATTATTTCAATCTGATATTTAAACTTTGATATCTGAAGTGGATGGGTTATCAGCTTATTTGAAAAGCCTAAAGGGATATTTATTTTTAAGATTAATTTATAATTATGATTTATAAAACCCTTGTAATGGAAATATTTACAAACATTATATTTGAATTAAAAATATTGGCAATGTCTCTTTTCAGGTACGGAAAATCTCCGCAGCTTTGCACATGCGGTAATCAGTTTTGATTTCACCAAAATAGAAGGGAATGAGGTAAAACAGGAGTGGAGATGTTTATTTTTCCATTAATAGAAATATTGCGCAGTTCCAAATAAAATCAAGATGGTATTTTTCGCAAGCAGAACGAAAATCGATTACATATAGAAATATTAAACAGTTCCGAATAAAATTAAGATGATATGGGCTCAAAACCGAAACGAATATCGACAATATATGGAAAAATTACTCAGTTCCGAGTAAAATCAAGATGGTGTGGCTCAAAAACAGAAAGAAAATCGTCATTGTACAAGCATGGAAAAAAGAGAAATAAAAAAAATCTCTGGATAAGTACTCTTCTTATTTACTGCGGATCACCCTTCTATGAATTAGAATCAATTTAAAATAGTAGATGCGGTATTTCGAAACAAACATAACTAATTCCCATAATTATTTAAAATGTCTGTATTTAGGTTAAGAAACTGAAATGTTTATTGCTTGCAATCTGTTTCCCATTGATAGCGAAGAAACATCATTTTCAGTTTTGTCAGTTGATCACTGCGGATTGAATAATCACATGAAAAGTTTTTATCTTGTCAATAAACGTAATCAAGTGAAGGACATTTAAGAGCGAAAATATCGCTTGCGCAACAGTTAGTGTGCACTGCCTGATAAATTTGTGTTTTTACTACAATTCATCTAACTATATAGTATAGAAAAAAAACCGTCTAGTTAAAGCGATTCATATTTGAAGCACTTATAAATTTCTAAACGTAGAAGTTCTAAATTAACAATCAATAGAAAAGGAAAAAAAAATCACTTTGGCGAGGCATAACTTTTTAGCGTTTTATTTTTATTTCAGTATTTTGCTTAGCTTGTCGTTTTTAAGGATTTTTTGAAATTCTACTGTTACTGGTTTATTGTTGGTTTTAGGAATTCGAATTAAAGTTTTTTGCACTGTTCAATTTTTACACGAAACAATTTAATGTGTCTTTAAATTAAATGTAGGATTTCTGACGACCTCCGTCAACTGACGACTACAACAAAGGCAAACCTGGATTTATATTAACTATAGCTCTGGTGTTGAATCTAGTTTTAAAATGATTTATTAGCTGCATGAGTAATCATATATGAAGGCGTTTTTCTAATTGCGATGATCCTTAACAAAAGACAAGGTTGGAGAGCAAAATGAATGTTTTAGCAAAAGTTAAGTACGAAAATAGTTAACTATCGATATAATCGCCATGGAGTTTCAAGCATTTCTCATATCAGTTGACCATGCTCAGATCTTCTCTTCAAAATTGTGCCATCAGTGATGTAAAATGGGTTTCAAAGTTGTTTTCAATCCTCTTATTAGTCTGGAAGCCTTAGGTCTCCCTACCACTTTTTCAATTCAGGGAAGTGATGAAACTCAATCGAGGTTAATGTGCCAGTTAACCTATCACGTCCCCTTTAAAATACCCTAGAAACTGATTACCTAGATACCCTAGAGATTTGTTATAAATGAGGGTGATTCCAAAATCAGCATTCCTCTTCGTTTGTTTTGAGTAACTTCGCAGTGATCGTAAACATTGATTGTATTTTTCATTTCCAAAAACAACAAACAACACACCTATTCTGAAAAAAATTTGTAAACATTTGTTTATCCTTCCTGTTGGTGATGATTTGTTCGAATTTTTTTAGTTTTCTTTGTGAGGATAAGTTAAACAATTTTTGACAGTTGCTTTGTTTTTCCATGTCGTAAGGAATCCAGCGTTTCATCTCCAAAAGCAATCGATTTGAAGAAATCTTCATTTTCAGCATTAAAATTCTTGGGGAAAGTCAGTGCTGAGCCCATTCGGCAAACTTTTAAGATCACAGAAAATAAATATCTTTGGAACCCATCGAATACACACTTTTTTGTAGTGTACGAGTTTCTTAAGAAACCTGTAAAGAGATCATAGCTTCACTTCAAGATTTTGCTTTTTTGATAAACTTACATTTCTATCGAAACATTCGTTTAATTATTTCAACAAGGTCTCCGACTTGCGTCCTGGTTTCCTTTCGTCGTCTTCACCCAATTTGAAATTTTCTACTCCATACATCACTTATAAAGTTTTCACAATATATTCGCCTCATTCTTCAGTAAATTTCTGCTACACTATCTCTTTCTGCTTGAAGGAAATGGATAAATGATGAATGAAAGAAACCTGCTGACAGTATGTTCAAATTGGAGAGCTAGTATTGATTCTAGCGATGGAATGATTAAAGACTTCCATAATCATTTACCGCACTTAACCATCTCCTATGATTAAGCTGCCTGTTTAGGGTAATTTTGGAAGTTAAAAAAACGGTCCTTGAATTATTACAAATATAATTGAATATTTAAAACTGTTTTATTCTTTTATTATTAATACTGGGTACACTGACTTTTACCAAATCACGACGATCATCACAGTTTTCACAACGATGCATATAATCTTGATTCATAACATTTTTTTTAATAATTTGTGTAACAATTGTAATTGTAACAATTTTTTTTAAATTTGTGGGCTATCTTTTTCCATAATTTTTTTCAATTGAAAATATTCGGCGATTTCAATTTTGATCAATTTTATAATTATGAACTAAGTAATTTTTACATTTAATTAAATATTTTATTATTTAGATGCATACTCAAGCATGTTTTCATCTTGAAATATTTCTAAATACAAAATAAATATATCAGTACATTGTGTTAATTTTATTGTTTCGGACAATCCGTTCGATGAAAAGTTCAACAGGCTCTCTAAAGAAAAAAGACATTTTATTCTACACGAAAAAAATAATGTATCCGATTAAACGATAGAAAAAAAAAACAGTTGATTCATACGTAAAAACAGTACTTGCAAAATACATCAGCACACAAGCAAGCAGAAAACTCTTAGTTTACAACCAAAGTAGAGCAAAGCGTTCAGAGAGAAGAACTCGCTGGCGAAGAGAGAATTCTATCGAGACCTTCTAGAAAAGATATCAATTCACTGATCTCCTTTAGTCTGTACCACTCCATTTTTATAGATCCCGTGACAGAGCATTGAATGTTCTAGAGCAACGTTGGAACTCGAGTCTTTATGGAGCTATCGCATAGATTCTCGAATATTCTTTGTCCTTAGTTTTTGTCAGCATAATCATCAATTTCGGAGATCATTTACCATTCAGTATCCATTAAGGCTACTGTTGGAATTCCTGACCTAACCCTAATGATGTAACCCCTTTGCGCATGCGCGCTGGTGACGTCAGGAAAAATTTCCCACGATCCCACGGAGTAAGTGATGTATGTTGAGTTTAGGTTTCAGTTTGGATGAAGCGTGTATGATGGAACCAAAAATGGTTTTGTGCTGTGTAAAGAATTCGTGCACGTAAAATGAAATATATGTAAATATTTTGTATATAATCATCTGTGCCTGTGTCCTCGTCCTGCAAATAAAAAAGATGACAAAAATGAGAACACTTGGATTAATGATTTCGATGTCTATGTGATCTAATTCACTTTGGAATACCTCGATTCTATTTCATTTAGAATATCCCGGAATGACAAGGTAAGAGAGAAATTTTTCTTACATTTCGAGAAATTTGAATTTGGGGCTTAGAAATCCCAAAAGCTACCGTAAAGACCTTTATCCTTACCCAGAAACTAATTGCA
Organism: Argiope aurantia; assembly: GCA_026543865.1. Lineage (NCBI taxonomy): Eukaryota > Metazoa > Arthropoda > Arachnida > Araneae > Araneidae > Argiope > Argiope aurantia. The sequence goes on along the minus strand of JAPMOR010040837.1, from coordinate 140,173 downwards.
CAGAGAAGAAATTTACAAATTTGTAGCAATTTGTATATTTTAGAATGAAAACTAGTTTTGTGAAAAAGAAGCAACTTATAATCGAAAAGATAAGCAACAATTAATCTTTACTTTTCTAACTTAGAAAATATTTATTCTATTCAATTCTTCATTTCTATTTAATACTTTGCCATCGTGTTAATACTTTGTATTCGAGTGTCAGCAAAATTTTTCATTCGGTGCAGAAATTGATAAACACGCCTACATGTAGTTTATATCTATTTGTTTACAGCACAATGTTTAATACATTTGTTTTAACGCATATGAATCGTGATTCATACTAATTATGTAATTACATTCTACGGTTAAGAGAGGAAAAAGAACCAAGCATCTTATTAGATCTGAATAACAGGCATGAATCACGGCACCGAACATGTTAAAAATTTATTTTCTGAGAAATAAGACAATCGATTACAAAAGTCAAAAATTCTCAGCTTTATATTTTTGAAAGAAATTTCCAATTCATCAAATTTTTATTGGTGATTTTTGAAGCATAAACATAAAAAGTGTTTTTGGTTTGAGCCAAGAATTCGAATGCTTTTACTTTTTACAAAACAAAAGACTATAGAATTAATCATCATCAATCAAATTCAATTCGTTTATTCAATCCAGTTCATTTATAATCAAAAATAATGACAATATTCCAGTTAAATATTTCATCCTAAGCATTCTTTGCTTTCAAAACTTCTGTTGATTTAAAAGTATTTCGCCTATAAATGATTTATTATCTTATTTAAATAAGCGATAATGCCAAATAAATTCTTCCTCATATTTTGAGAACTGATTTCCGAAAACTTGGGGTTAGTTATTTATGCATTCATACCATTTTTTCCTTTGTTCCCAGGGCCGTCAGAATAAGTAGGAGTCAAATTCTCAATTGAGTGAACTACATATGATATAATTATTCATAGTTTAAAAATTAATCGGAAAAGTAACTTGTAGGTTATTGCGTTTGTTGATCTTTAATGATTATCCAAGTATCTAATTATATGATCTTATAGCTTTCAGGTTAGAAAATTCGACTTTAAAAAAAATCGATTGAAGTTTTTAGATTTTTGTGAAACCGCGCTTAACAAGCATATCACATAACGAATAAAATAAAATGTGGAAAAGTCACTCTCTTAAAGAGCGATGTTTTCCAGAACAAGAGGCGAGGAAACACATGACATCACATACTGGATTAAATTGTATAAATCTGTGCTGAAAGCTTGTTTGATGGCAACTCTTTATCTAGACAAAAGAAGGTTGGACCAGATAGCGTTGTCTAATGCGTCTCTGAGGAGTATGAGCAAGTGTCTGTCGAGTTTCAATCGATGAGATTTTTTTCTAAGGCCAAGAATTTGAGGCTACTGGCGGATAGCAAGGACATCAATAAGTGGGAAAATATAGCCAACACTACAAAAGAACTTATGGATATGCATTCTGCATCACAGCAAAAAACTTCGGAGGAGATTTGGTCAAGAAAGGAAGAAACAATAAATGCAACAGAAAAACAACCTTCTATTGTAATGAAGGAAATGTTAAAAGCCTTGGAAATTATTGCATCTTATTTTGAGAAGAATCAATTTAATAAGGCAGTATATATGCACGCTACAAATTAATTTAAATATTATGCTGCGTCTCATTTTCACCAAATTTTGAAGGGTAGCCAATGACAAATGTCTTCAGACAATTTGCTTGTAAAGAAAAGCACGCATTATAAATAAATTATTATTATTATAAATTTGTATGAATATTTCTTTCGGAAAGGAACACACTATATTATTTTAGATAGATTAATATAGAAAAAAATTATTCATTTTAATGTGTGTTTCAAATTGCGAGTAGGATTCGTTAAAGAATTATATTCGTTAAGCGATGTGTCACTATAACTTTTTCATTTGTATAAGTCTCAGTTCCTGATGAAAGAAATATCTCTGATGAAATATTTCTTTCATCAGAGATAAAAGAAACTTTAATAAGCCTCTATTTTCTCTATACGAATTTTGCTTAAAAATTTCTTTGCTATGTTTCACCAGTTCCTTTAATACTTATATCCACTATTACTGAAAATAAAACAAATTAATGTCTACCGTTTATGGCAGTATGAATTGAAGATAATGTTTAATGTATTTCTCCAGGAATTTCAGTTTCCTTAAAATTGTAAATTTTTGCTATTTTAATTTGCTTAATAGTTTTCAGTAAGCTTTGAAATTAAGCACCTCGTTCCAGACTATGCTTTAAAAGTCATTTTGAAGGGTAATATATTTATGTAAAACTAGTTAGATGGTGTAGAGTTTATAGTGCGGAACTCATATGCACTCATAGGAGGATAGGATTAAGATCAGGAAAAGGATGTATGCTGAAAGCTGACTTTGAAAAATAAAAATATTTCTAATTAATCGTATTCTTAAATGTTGATTTCTTCATGGTTATCTTTAACGAATTCGTTTGGAACCTATAATAAAAGATAATAACCGATAAGAAATTATTTACACAAAGATAATCGTTGGCCGTCATATGAGATCACGTGATCCCAGCAAAATGCTAAACTATACGACAGTTTGAGTTTATTTTTCATATTTGAGTATGAGTTATATGAGTATGACATATTGAGTATGAGTATTGAGTTATTTTTTCATATTTCATATATTTTTTCTGCTCATCGGCGTGTCTGAGTGAAGTTGTTATGCGATGACGAGAAATTTTTCGGATCCTTTGATCTTTTGTACCGGCTGAAGATACTCCCTGTTAAAAAATCAAAATAAAAAAAAAACAGGTTTTAAGTCGCGATCAGGCTCTCTTTTGGTCATGCCAATAATCTAATGACATTACAACCATTTTTTATTCTATTCCTTGAGAACTCCGTTCAAAAGCACTACAGAACTATGCAATTAGCGTTGAATCCCCGCCTCGGCTGACGAACGAACTGATATGGGTGCATGGGCTGAATTGAGTGGAGCAGTGGAGGATAGAAGTACTGTTAACCTTGTTATCAAACAAATTCGTTAGAAATACAAATTATTTTGAAAGATAAAATATAAGAGAACATTTTATATATACATTAAATTATTTATTAATCATTTTATCGTATATTGGAATAATAATTATTCATTAACTGGTTATAGTATGTTCCAATTCATTGATCCAGTAAAATAATAATTTTAATGCTATTTTAGTTGAATAATTTATTATTTCTTTATTACTATAACTAAATGTTTTTATTTATATAAAATGGAAATCAAAAACTAATAATTTTAATTAATTTTTCAAAAATTTTATTACGTTAGACATTTTTTTCAGTTTATAGATAGTAAAAAATAGGTGAATAATAAAATATATGCATTAAAAAAATTATTAGGACTTTGCTTAGATTAAAAATGCAAAATTAAATCAACAATTATTTAAAGAGGACCTCATAATATCCTTTGTCAGTCGTAGAAAGGCCATAATTCGTTTCCTCATCCCCTTACAGTAACCCCCGATCGTCTGTTCCAGCTAGCCTTCTCCTTTGCCTTCAAACCCTGAAATCCCAGCCTCTTCGATTTTTTCTGTGAATGCCCATCTAAAGTACAAAGTAGAGCTTCCTTCATTCTGCATTCATGAGAGAGCTACACACCCCAAGTTTCCCCACGATCCTAACTATTCCGGTGACATTTCCGCTCTTATTTCTGCAATGGTAAAGAAACGCCCATTCCAAATGGGGTGGAATGATGGAAATTGGAACGTTTGCGATGTTCAACCTTTTGCTATATATCACTGTTGCTTACTGGTTTCCACGCTGACATTCGAACTGGGGCCTGAATTGGTCGGAATAGTCAAGAATGACTGTAAAAGGCTTAGATGACCGTTCAGAGATAAATGAATATCTCTAAACGTTAGCATTCTTATTAGAAGAAAAATCCCTTTTATTAGAGGAGGAACATTAGGAACAAGTTGAAAGAAAAAATATATAAAGACTGTAAAACTGGAGAGATTAATGGAAAAGACGATACTGGCGATCAACCAAATAGTAATCGAAGATAACCTCACATAAAACTTGGTTTAGTAGGAAGTGTTAAAAAGTAATTAAACTGTTCAATTAATAGCTTATTATTATGTTTAAAGAACTCTCGATTAATTCTTAGCTGTGATTCATTCAACAATAATTCAAGCTACGAGAAATATAGATATAGGGTGTGTGAATTGGCGCGAATTGTTCTATGTCCTTAACACTTATTATTATCGGCCATGCTGAAGATTATTTGATTATATATTTGTTTTTATTTCCTTAGGGCAACCAGGGAGTTTTCCCAGACCATTTTTGAATGGAAAAAAATCGATCACACGATTTCACATTAAATGTTAGGAAGCATCAATAGCTAAATATTAAATCAAATTGCCGTTTCAATAATTTGGGGAGGGGGTTGTAAGAAATTAAAAATTTGCCAGGCCCATTTTTTGATAATTTTTTATGGCTGGTTAATTACAAATATTTAAATAATATAAGAATTTTTTAATTTGAAATAGATACGTATTTATCAAACGCTTTTATAATAATATTTTAGCATTTCTGTAGTTTACAGATAAATGAAGGAGATACATTTTTAACTTTTTATCGCATTTAAAATTATATATTCATCTGATTATACTGCAGAAATGAGTATGTTTTGGTTTAAATGCATACAAAGGATTTAAATATGTAAAAAAGAGCTTTATTGATAAAATTAAAATTTATAGGTATTTATTTATTAAAAAGTTATCCTAACAAGAAAGATGATGATTTTTCAAACTTCAAACACTTCGGGAGCTTAATTTTTCTTCTTGCTTTCTTAAAAGTTTATATAACAATATAAAAATTTGTGGATAAGAAATTTTAACTTACGTACAGAAATTTATATATATATATCCTTTTATATTGGACATATTCTCAACCAAAATCAATAGCTTTGCATTTATATATAGCTATTCATTTTGAAGTTTTCTACTAAAAAGCAAAATTTAATGACAAATGTTGTTTGAAAATGGTTAGAATAACTAAGAGAAAATATTTTGGCTACTTTCGAATAATTTTAGAACACCTGCAATACTCATCATGAAGACTATAAATTATTATTAAATATTGTAATTATACCCATAACTTTGAATAAATAAATTACAATAAATTTCGCCTGCTATGTTCTATGATATATATCTTACTGCTAGCGAAATTACACGCTAAATCGAAAAGTAATAAAAAATATCTTGGACGTCCCTAGTCTTAAATGTTATGTTTTATAGAGTTAATTCTATTATTTGGAATGAATGCTCAGCGTCTATGTGACAAAAAGAACATGTTTCAAAATAAATCATTACTTCCTCAAAGCTTTTATTTCTTATTCATATAGAAAATTGTTTTTGATAATATAAACATAATCACGATCCTTTTTTACATAATTATAGTTTCTGCAAAAAAATATAATAGTTATTTCTGAATTTTAATTCTAATAAACTCTTTAATGAAATGCCTTTCTAATATTTTCAGTTTTTTGTACTTTTAAGCTAAAATACAGTTTTTTTAAAAAACAATTTGTACTATAAAGTTAATAAGGATCTTTCATTTGTAATAAATTATGGTAAACTAATCTACATATTCTCTATCTTTCTGTTATATGTAAATCCTCTTATTTAATAATAATAAAGGAAATCTGTATGCATATGTTTATTGGTATAGGAATCTTCATTGTAGCATTATTTTTCACTTACTGTATGTTTATTCGTTTAATTATGTCACTTCATGTATTAAGTTATTTTAAACCTGTCTTTATTATTTATAATTACAATTTTATGTTTTTTACAGGGTTTTTTTACGCAGTATCCTAATCTGCAAGATGTTTTCTGGAACTACCGGTTGAAATCATTGAAGTTTTAATAGACTATAAATTATTTCAAAATCAATTTCACCATTTTTCCAATGCAATTAAGAAAACTGTTCCACACTACTGTTAACTGTTATGTGATTTCATATTCATTAATTTTTGCCTAGTCACTACCAACAGTCATCCGTAACCGTTTTTCTAACTCTGCTAAACCAGATTGTTTGATTTCATCTTTACCAAACTTTGTTTTCATTCTGCCAAACGAAACATATGTCAGTTTAATATCGTTTTGTCTCTTATATTTTTCAATAGGTATTCCTCGTTTGAAGTAAAATAGTGCTGCATAAATATTCTGATTGTAGTAACATCATTGCATTTTAATATGTAAAATGCAGAGTTTTCTAGTTGCCGTTTAAAATTGAATAAAAATAATATCATTAAAAAATTAAGCATGATATATGAAAAAGCTACAATGTTAGTATTTTAAGCTCAGTAATCATCATTATACCGCTGTAGCTGAAGTGCCGAAGCTTTTTTGTAGCAATATATGTTCGACTGGTTGTGAAACTGATTAATTCGACATAATGTAATGCGAAATATTTCCTAATAATTTTTAACAACTGTTCCACCATATGTAAAGCTTTAAACAACTGCTAAAATAATTAAAAATTTAAAAACGAAATTAAAATGAATGTCACTATTGATCCATTAAATTTCACTGAAAGGTTCAAACTGATGGCATGGGGGAACAGAACATATAACTGGAGTTCTGCTCTTAAAAATGCACCTACTATAACTAACAGGGACTCAATAATTATAGCATTCTACAGCCTCATAATTCTTATCAGCATTTTTGGAAATCTTTTGGTGTGCAATATTGTGGCTCGAAGTGCAAAAATGAGAAGTTCAACTTATGTTTTTATAGCAAACTTAGCTCTATCAGATTTTATGATGACTGTTCTCAACATACCGTTCAATGTTGCAAGAATTCTTCTCAACGATTGGCCATTTGGAAGCTTTATGTGCTCATTTGTACCGCTTGTACAAGTCACATCTGTGTATGTGTCCACTTTTACAATGACCTGCATAGCGGTTGATAGATACAGAATCATCAGCAAACCTTTGGAGCCAAGATTAAGAAGTGCACAGGTAATTATTCTTGTATTTTTTGCTATTATTATTGACTGACAAAAAGTCATGCTTGTAGCGAAAATATTTTATGACAGACCACCGCAATCACGATATAACGAAAATAAATTTGTTAATCAGGTTTATGGAATCGCAAATGGGTTAATTTATCTGAATTATAAACTAAACCCATTTGTGCTCTGATGTAAATAAAATCTATATGCAAATAATTAATTGAAAAATAGATATTCCTTCTTACATATATATCTGAACAAGCATGTTTCGTCCCAATTTTGTTATCTTATTCTATTTAAAGAACCTGAAAAAAAGTACCATTTGCAACAATTAACACTCTTTCATCAGGCGAAATGAATGAAATATTTTTTATTATATCTACTTAGATTATCTTTCGATTTTTCTAATCAATGTAATCGTTTTTGTCTAAACAACAATTTGATTTTTAATTCAATTTTTTAAATAACAATTTGTGTACTAGTGAATATAGAATTTCACCATTCTAATTGTTACTATAATCAGATATCATCTATATTTGGTCTAGGAATTAATTCGTGCGGTTTTACAAGAGGTGGCGTAACTAGCTTATTGTCCCATAGTTTCGTTTGTTCAAACATGCATTTAAAACTACTGTTATTACGCATCTAGTTTAGTATATGTCATTTAATTTAAGCGTAAACAACAACAATTTTTATTCAACTGAAAATGTCAAATTTTGTGCCTGATAAAGTGTTTTTGCGGGGAGTTCTTCTTCATTACTTTAACATGAAGAAAAGTGCTACCGAAAGTCATCGTATTTTGGTGGAAATTTATGGTGACCATGCTCTAGTTGAGCGAACGTGTCAGAAGTGGTTTGCACGGTTTAAAAGTGGTGATTACGGCTTGGAAGACCAAGAACGACCTGGACAGCCAAAAAAATTTGAAGATTCTGAAACCTGATGAAACTATTAATGGAGAACTTTATCGACTTCAGTTGATGCGTTTGAAACAGGCTTTGGCCAGAAAACGACCAGAATGGGATAACAGACATAATAAACTGATTTTTCAACATGATAACGCTCGACCACATGTTGCAAAACCGGTCAAAACATATTTGGAAAATGTCGGATGGAAAGTGTTACTCCACCCACCGTATTCACCAGACATTGCTCCTTCAGACTACTACTTGTTTGAATGCATGAATAAAGATTTGCTTGAACAACGGTTCACTTCTTCAGAAAATATTGAAAAATGGATCTCTGCTTGGATCGCTTCGAAAAGTAAGGAATTCTTTCGACACGGAATTCGTAAATTGCCTGAAAGATGGGAAAAAGTTGTGGCTAGCGATGGACAATATTTTTGATAACGTATTTATGTATTTTGCTTTTGAAATAAAGCTTTAAGTTTTTATTAAAAACCACACGAATTAATTCCTAGACCAAATAATAAATTAAAATCAATATCCTTCCCAAATAATTTTTCAAGTTTTATATAAATTTGCCATCCTAAATAATTTTTCCAAAAAAACTTTCCCAACCTTTATATCGAGTTCTTTTTAAAATATTACATGTTTGAATTTGTAACTTATTGGCCGTTGAATTTCAATAGGAATAAATAAAACCGATTATTTTAAATATTCACCTTTACATATTTATTTCCTTGAATTGCGCTTTAATAATTTTTAATAAGCTTTATAGTATCGCATTATTTCGAAATTTTATAATTAATATTATTGATGTAGTAATTACATTAATTTGTACTACATTCTCTTTTGATACAACAGATGGCGTTATCTTATTGACATCAAATTATATTTCCCATGGTTCTTCTTGGAGGTCATTATTAGATGGTATTCTAGTGAGTACCGTGTATTTTCGCGTTCGTGTTTCTTTTGTCCTGTGAAATGTGGAACTTAGAAATAATTAAATAACTTTCCTGAAACTCGTCTATTTTTTTCTCTCTACCTCATAGTGCAATTATAAAGAGTCCCGTCCTTCTACAATTTTTAAATTAATCTTTAAAATTAATATTTTTTAAGCTTTAGTGTTAAATTGAATATTTGTATTTTTCCTCGACGCTTTTTGCCTTGTTGTGTCTTTTGACAAAAATTTAATTCGTCCTGTCCAGCATTCTACACTACATAAAGGTAAAAATGGTAAGAGCTAAGAAAAGCAATTTAAATATTTATTGTATCTCCCTTCGCCAATGAAACATCTGATTGTTTGTTTATGTTCCATTCTAGTAGCCAAAACAGAATGCTAATGAGTATTTGCAATTGTATGTTCATTCTTTCTGCTTTCCTAATTCATTGATACGGTACTTCGTAATATCAAAAATTTTGTAACTATATACAAATGTACATCCGAGGTTTTTCCCTCCCAGAATCTATCAAATACATTTCGCACAAAAGATATCACCACCAAACTATTGATTGAAAGTATGCACGTTGAATGGCATCAATTAAGCTGTGACGTTTTAAGAAAACAGTAATATTAACTGATTCACCATATAATGATTTGATACTGAAAATTAGAGATAGAATCGATGCAATGAGTTCGTCTCAAAATATTTTTATTGATCACAGGCTTCTATCCAATATGATCCTCAAGGCTTACTTTTGTGATTGTTTTTTCATGGCTGGAATCTTACAACAGAGTTTCTTCCTTCAACGCAATACAATCCTTTTCGAAATTCGAATAGTTTACATTTTTATCAATGGATTGTTTTGTTTGAGTCAATTATTACGACGGTGTTTAAGGCAGTTTTATCCTGATGGTAGTCTCTAATGTTTGATAGAACGATAAACGGCTTCTTTCCAAGTCTTGATTGCGTTAATTGGTTGTAATGAAAGGAATTCGAGTGAAATCTTTGAGTACTTATTCATTCTTTTCCGATAGGAAAAATTATGGCAATATTATCCTGATGGCTAACCCCCCCCCCCCCCCGCGGGGGGGCACCTCGGAATGATGATGAGATGCTTCCGGCATGGTGGTTGGATCTCGACACCCTGGAGGTTACACTAATAGGTGGGGGATATGATCCTCCCATCGATGACGGGACGTGCTTCCTTTGGGGAGGGTTGTACCGTAGTCGGTGATGGCGCTTAGGACTCAACCACAGTTCCCTCCAATATTGCTGTTGCGGCTGTCCGGTCATTCAGTACTTATAGTTTAAATCTGTGTGCCTTCGTGGTGGGTCGGACAGTTAGATGGCTGACCTACTATCCTGATGGCTAAGTTTCTGATGTTTGGGAGAAGGTATTTGTGTTATTTCAAGTCGTGATGAAGATAAGTTGGAATTAAATCTTTGAGAATGCATCTTTTCCACTGATATACTCTGAAATCATCAAAATGTCAATTCAGGTGTTATTCGTCTCACAATTTATACCGCGGTTACATTTTCTGATATGGAGCCCGTTCAGAATGTGCTTGAATATCTTCAACAAACATAAATGAAAATAAAAATTGTTTTCGAATTAATTAAAAACATTTTCGTGAAATCTACTATTCCATGCAAGAATAGTGAAAAATTATTCGGAAAATCAATTTCAAAACAAATTAAAGTTTTTTTTCTTAATAAAAAAGGCAAATTGCAATTCTCATTACTTTCTCAGAATAAAAATTTTGTTCAAACTTTTCAATTTGATACATACTTTTTGAAATCTATATCTATATCTATATCTATATCTATACTTATAATAAAGCTCAATGTGTGTGTGTGTGTGTGTGTGTGTGTGTGTGTGTGTGTGTGTGTGTGTGTGTGTGTTGGCGCTCTACAGACCAGACCACTCAACCTACAGCTACCAAATTTGGCACGTGTATACCTTGGAGGTCGGGAATGTGCACCTGGGGGTTATTTTTTCGAATTTTTAATTAGAATTTTGTTTATTTAAAAATGAAGCGAAATTTTGACATGTTTCTGCTATAATTTCCGAAAATATTACCGCACAAAAAAGATTTTTACATCAAGTTAAAGATCAAAAATTTATCTTTTAAATGATACCAATGTTTAAACGTTAAAATTAAATTTCTATTTTTAATGAATTTTTAAATAAATATTTTAACTATGTTTTTCAATAATTTTTTTCGTAAAAAATAAAAATTAAGATTAAGCACGTTTTGCATTCATTGGAAAAAATCAGCTTTTTTCAAAGTGTTGCCATCACATTGATTAAAGCTCCAATTAAAAATAAATTAAATCTTTTTGGAAATGAAATCTGCAAAAATATAATTTTCGACACGTGTTTGTAGGAAATGAAACAAATATGAAATATTATTTTTTCTAAAAAATAAATTCAAGAAAAATTATTTTATGATCTATGAAGATATAAACAAACTTAGGGCATTTATTGATGGAATAACTCATACATTTTCTTTTTCAGGTTTGAATATTTTTACTTTTGTAAATATCGTCTGCGCGTGTAGTTAATTTCAGATAGTTTCATTTTCCAGTCTAAATATCTGTACTTTTCTAAATATCGTCTGCTTTTTAAATGTATTTTTCTCTCTTTTGTTTTTGGCAACTATTGAAATGTTATGTTTACTTTTGATGTGTTTGTTCTATGTAGTACTTTTGTATGTGATGTTTTATTCGAGCGGATATTAAGGAGAATGCATACACCACAAGAGAAAGCACAGATTTTATGGTGGTCATAGAGTTAATTTCCAATCAACTAAATCACTGACTTTTAAGAGTTAATTTCCAATCACTTAAATTGACTGATTTAGGAAAATTTGAATATCACTGTTCAATAAAAAAAGGATAATTTTAGATCGATCGCTTCAAAGAAAATATGCCAATCAGCGCGCAGGTTTCTCAGGATTAACTGGCCTAAGATTATGAAAATGTTGAATTTTTCTAAATTTTTAACATTTAAAACTTCATAAATAAGTCTTAGTTGATCGTGGAAAATAGAAACATTCCTTCATTTATTTAAAATTTGGTGTGTCCAGAATATTTCTCAGAATCTGATACCTTACTACATTAAATTTAGACTCCATAATTTTTGAAATATATTTATAGGAAGGAACAAAATATTATTATTGATATAATTTCAATCCTTTTGAAAGCAAAGCTAAAAACTGAATTTTATGCTGAATCTCAGAAATTTTTGTTGAATTATTGTTTGAGATATTACATAAGTTATGAAAAATATTTTGTAGTTAACATAAGACTTAAATGCCGAGCGATTCTGTTTACAATACTCACATTCAATAATTATAATTAATAAATAACAATAAAGATGATAAATAAAATAAAACGCTTGGTTTTATTAAAATATAATATTAATATCAAATTCATCATTTACTTTTTAAATTGAAGCTGTGCCGGAAATGACAACAAATTAGCAAAATATATATAGTAAATTGAACGAAACGATCTAAAAAACAGTATAAGTTTGGTATGACTATCAAAATTTGAAGATTAAAATTGTTTTGTTTGAGAATCCTTTAAGAGACCAGTTACTTAAAATATTTAACTGAAAATTGTAGCGAGCGGTAATACTGGCGAACCGGTTGGTCGCCAAAGGCGGCTAGTCATTAATAAAAGTAACTTTTCATGTATTAAAACCAGATTTAGATACTTTCAAATGATCATTTACAATTACAATTTAAATATATTTCTTAATTAAAATTCTCTTAATTCCAGCTATTAGGCAGACATTATCAAATATTCTAAGTAAGACATTTTTTATATATGTAGCATATTTTCAAACAATTAATGCATGTTAATAAATTAAACTTTATTTTTTAAACATTTTCAAGCTTGGTATCATTTAAAAAATTTGCTAAAATATATTTTTCATTGAAAAATATCCGAGGTAAGTAATAACATTTTATATATTCTCAGTATTCTGATCTAGAAGCATTTCTTCTTGATTTTTGATGTAGATGTATTTTAAGAAAGCATTATTCAATTATTTATAATATAGAATTACTGCTCTTAATAGCTGCCAATGAACCACCATACTCATAAACAAAAGTTTAGTTTAGTTTAGTTACATTAACGTCCCGTTTAAAGCAACTCTAGGGCTATTTCGGGACGGACCTCGTAATTTTGAATCGCGGTCAGATGACGAGGACGACACATGAGCTAGCACCCCCCCCTCTCCTCTCCTCACCACACCACACCAATGGGAGGACGTTTGACTGATTTATCGTGCAACAGCTTCCCTTTACACGGCGGTTCTTCGGTGGAACGGGGTCTCGAACCTGAAACCCTACGACTCACAAGCCGAGACCTTACCACCAGCCCATCACGGCCCTACTCATAAACAAGAAAATTTAATTTAATTTGTAGTAATATTAAGAGAACATCGAAAATGAAGTCGAAAAAAAAGACAACAATTAATATATTATAAAAGAAATAATGTAGATAATATAGTGAAAAGGTGTTAAAAATAAAACTTACAAAGAAAGAAAAGCGAGGACAGTAAGAAAATTCCAACAAATAGATATTTTTTAAAACTTTAAAAGGAATTAAACTCCCAAAATACCTTAAAGATTCATTCTGAATAAACGAATCCTTTTCGTTTAAAACTTCAGACAAATTTCATAATTAACCCAAACAATTACTAACATTACAAATTATTTCACCCTTGAACAAAAACGTCATAAAATTCTCAGAAATGTTATCATTTTTTCATGCTCTATATGTCACTATGCTTATACTTTCGAAATAATGAATCAAAAGGATATACCTGTCTTATCTGTTCCAGGCCATAAAAATAATATCATGCGTATGGGTTTTGGCTATCCTCTTATCCCTGCCACACGCTATTTTCAATAAAGTCGAATCAGTCTTCACCTACAGACGACTGGTTCGATGTCGAACAGTCTACCCAATTAACATGAGCAAATGGATCACCCTCGTCGCTGTCATCACTCAATACATATTGCCTCTCAGTATCACGGGAGTGCTCTATTATTTGATCATAGTTCAAGTTTGGTCTAGAAACTCTCTAGGGGTCGTGACGGAAGGACAGAGAGTTAGTCAGGCAAAAGCCAAGAAAAAGGTAAGTGAATTTTGAATTTTATATTTTTGGCTTTAACATCGATGGAAGTGAATTTTGTGCTACAAATCCGGCAAAATCAATGATGATGAATGCGTTGCTTTTTGGTCTAGGCGAGGACCGAACTCGAAATCTTTGGGTTCGTAGCCGCGTAACATAACCACAAGACAAAAGTAATTATTCATGTCTCGTAGCTGTTATCTGGCTTATAAAGCGTCACAATTTATGAATGTTGAATAAACGCAATTATTACAATATTAATATAAATATTGACCATTTTTCCCTTTCCATGAGAATTTTCGTCTAACTCTATTCAGAAATTTTTCGATGAAAATTAAAATATGTAAAAAAATATCGATAAGACTTATTTTTAATAAGATCCAACATTGAATATTGAAGGGTTTAGACTTAAAAAAAATTACTGCCATTGAGTCTGGTAACTTGATTCAGCGTAGAATAATAAGTAAAATGCACAAGTTTTTGCATATTTTGACCTGTAGGCGGATTATTGTCTTCCACTACATTCTCTAACTGAAACACTATTTATTATATATCAACACTATATATTATATATTATTATATATATTTATTATATTCAATGTGTAAAGATTAAATTACTTATCTGTATTTCATGTTTAGCTATATTAAATATTTGTCCATTCTGCTATGTATGCTTAGTTTATGAACGTTAGTTTTCTGTCTTATTCCTGGATATAACAATTGAGACTTGTATAACATGTAAAAAACGATGTGAAAAACAAACAATTACATCTAAAGTTATTATGACCTTTTTATCATCAATTAATAAATATTATTCATATGAAATAAAATACAAGCACTGAATGTATATCTATTGGGTAAGTACTTTTAAAAAATATTACGAGTTATTTATTAGTCGTTCAAGAGCAGGGATGGGTAAGTAAGAATTTCTTTTCTTTTCATTCAGAAAAAAACAACAACATAATTTTAACATAACAGAACCATTTTTCTGAACGCAGGTCATATTGCTGCCATATTATTCCCAAGTTTGTTCATGAATAAATAACATCTATGATACCTCACATGCAGTTGTTTTTCAGTGACACAATTTTATATTTTAGACTTTATAATTTATGTTTCATAATTATTTTGCAAAACTTTGCGTTTTATCTGGCATTAGGGACAATTCAGGCACACTCTGTGGTTGCTATGTCATTGAATATTTTAGAATCAATGTAGCCATTATTCCATCAAAATTAGCCATTAAGCTTTAAGAAATTTATTATACTCTTTTATCGAGATTCCGTCCATTTATTTCCATCCGAGGTGATTGCTATTCATTTTTGGAATAAATGGACGTAAAAATTCTGTAAGACCGTTAAATTTGCATTTAATTCTTACTGTCATACCTCTAACCTCCACGTAGTTGTTCCAGAATAAAGGCAGAAAAGAGATGAAGTGAAGAGAGAATAACAATTGCGCTAGATTGTATGGCTGACGCCGTCAAGGCTGTGTTGTAGGAGCTCCAATGGGAAATTCGAGAAAGGAGCTTACATTTAAGTTGAAATTTAATCGAATATATGCAAATAGTTATCGATAATTTAATCCTTAAAATATAATAAAAACCAAGTTACATGTTGCATGTTATAAAAGTTTAATCCTTAAAAAATAATAGAAACCAAGGTCGAAGAATTCTGGAAATGAGCTAATCTTTTCGCATCTCACTTTTACCGAGGAAGAATAATCGAAAAGTGGCAGTCTTGGGATACTGAAACAAACAATGTACACCTTATTTCAAGTCTGCAGCATTATAGTTCAAAAGATAACTCTTGTACAAATAAATCGGAAACAAACTAAAGTTATACTGCTATTTGTATATTTGGCTCGGCAACTTTAAATTTGCATGAACTAATGTGGTGGTAGTTAGTTAGCCTTTTGAAAGATGAATCTTAATTAACACAATTCAGATTTTTAGCGTAAATCTGCCGTAGTATTGCTAAAGAATGTTTTTCTTAGTGAATTTTAATTCAAGCGGCAAATTTAGCTGTTTATACGATTTTTAATTTGAACACATTGGAATTTTCGTCAATAAATCACAAATAAATAAAGCCAGATGGTACTTTTATATTCCTAAATATTGAATTATATGGTCAAATATAGTGCTTTTAACACTTTTAATTTGAATTTATTTTCTTTCAGACCATTAAAATGCTCGTGGTTGTAGTGATATTGTTTGCTATCTGCTGGTTCCCTCTGAACACATTCAATCTGCTCCGAGAATTCCTTCCCAAAGCCTTCATGCAAAAATCAGTCACTCACTCTACTGTTTTCTTCATCTGCCATTGGCTAGCCATGAGTTCTGTTTGCTACAACCCATTCATCTACTGTTGGCTCAATGACCATTTCAGGAGTGGTGCCCTGAGTTGTCTGCTGTGCATAAAGAACGCCGGACGTCAGTTGAACGATAGTTTCAAGTCCACGAAACTCTCCCGACTCAGCAGTGTTCCCACAACAGTAACAGGAGACTACGGATTCAATTCCAGCCAAGATGCGAATAACGACAGTTGCTGTTCCAACGCAGTTCAGATGACCAGTAAACGATCTACTTTGGACAGATCTCGATCGTTTCGCCATTCCTACGAATTCGACATTCCTCTAAAATCTCTCCCAGGTAAAACAACACAGGCTTCTTTAAAGAGGTGTTCAGCTTCTAAAAGCAATGTAAAAGTTTCAACAACGCTGGTTAGTGGAGAGTTACAGAGTACACATTTTACTATTAGTGAAGAAGCATGCTAATATTATAATGCCGAAAAGGAAAAAAATAAGGTATTTGCTTGCTAAAGAAGCATTTGCTGTTTCAGATACAACTACGTATTATTATAAATAGTATCTTAGTGTGCTTGCTAACCCTAATGGGAGTTAGGTTTAATTTCTCAAAACAATGTTCTATGTATGCATGTATGTTTAATTTCAGAAAAAATTTACCAAAAAAAAAAGGCAAAAATATCTGCTACTTACATGTGCGACTGTTCGACGTACATCCTATTTTATTAATGATTTTTATTACACAATAAATAATTTATTGAGCTTGCTTTTAAAAATTTAAACACATTGGGAATAAGTTTCAAAGATTCGCTTTTTATTAAATAATTGAAATCAAATTCTTTAAAACCGTCACAAATATTTTGCAATTTATGGACTAAAAATTAAAATCGATTTTAGTTACCAATTAAGATTATCTGTTGGACATCAAAAAAATTTCTTCATGAAGAAATTATCTTCACTATAATGTTATTAATTACCAAGTGGAAAAAATCAAAAAAGAAATCAGGTGTTCTTGTATTAAAATATCAGTTATGCAAAGTAAAAAGATGCATATATCATTGTTAATAAACAGTACACACTGCATGTATTGATGTGCACAATTTTCTTTATGTTAAAACCATGAAATTTTAAGTAATAGAAACACATCAATTCCACCAAAAAGTAAATAGTTTAAAGTAACATAAACTCATCCAAGTAGTTATTTATAAATGTCATAAATTCTGCTACTTTCTGTAGCAGTTGCCGATACCCTTAAGCGTGGTTTCATATATTTGTATCTTACAGTAAGGCCAAGCATCTAAGAAATGTTCAAAGTTTACTTGCAGGCGCACAATTCATAACATTATCGTGGAAAGTATTTCAAGCTAGCACAAGTAAATCCAGGAACAGCATTGGTGGTTGAAGAATTTTGTATTTTGACGCCTCTTAAGCCCCATTTACTGAATGTGTTGTTTCCCCATGTGTTACAGACACGTTATAAAAAATTGGCTACAGCTTTCCCAAAAATAACATTAATTTTGTAGTCAATATCTCCTAATTATAGTGTGTTTGCATCCCACGTTTGTTTTCCTATAAGTATTGACACTGTTAAAGGTAAGATATTGCAACATTTATTAATGACTACGATCTGTATGCCCTTTTTTTATTTGAACACTAATGATATTTTGCATTATCCCTTTTATATTATTTATCCATATCATACACTTTCCATGTATGTTGCATAATATCGATAGATATTATATTATTCCATGTTCCACAATATTATGCAATATTTCGAATATTGTTTTATATCATACAACATCGTACAGCATATGTGCGATACAAGGATTTCAATAATTAATTTCAATGTTTTCGTTTCGACAGAACTGAAGTCTGTCCTATTGGTGATCAGGGTGATGTGCATATGATATTTTATTTCTGTAATTGAAATTGTAACTGCAATTTAAATGTCCCCACACAGTCAAAGTTATTTTATGGCCATTCTATACTTTTCGTTCTCTTGTGAAGTTTTGGAATTCAGCTCGCACTGCGCTGACCTTTTCACCCACTTCTATTTCTATAAAAAATAAATTATTAAATCTTTAAATTATCAAACAATGAATAAGTAATTTATGAAGCTATAGTTATTATCTGGCCATGTTGATTAGAAAAGAAAAATGTATGAAAAATAAGTATTTCAAATCCAAAAATTTAAGCGAAAGTAAATTAATTAAAAATTAAAAAAAATAAGTTAATTAAATTAGTTAAAATTAAAAAGTAAAAGTTAATTAAATATTCAGATGATCTAATATATTTGATTCAGCTATTTTTTAACTGCTTTATATTATTGTTAATCATTTTCAAACGATGGCCAGAGCCGGATTGGGCACTTAGGCAATAAAGTTCTAGGTTCCCTTTTTCCTTCCTCCAGCTCCTGAATCTATAAATGTTTCTATTCATTTTAATTTAATCTTCCTTTAAACATTTTAAGTCACAAATTTTTATGAATTAAAATATTAAAACATTAAATTCCAGATCACTTTTAAAAACTTTTTGTTTTAAAATATCCATTATAAAAAATAAAAAATTAAATTTAAAAATAATTTTAAACAAAAAGTAATAACATGTTATAACTTTTTAACACAATCTAAATTCTATTTAATTACAGGGTCAAACATATTTTAAATAATAAAGCAACGTTGTTGTTTTTTTAAATTACGAAACAGCATAATATAAAACTTTCAATAGATAATTAATAAGGAATGTTATTAGAATACTTGAAATATTAAATACTATAAACGATATTTGATTTTAATTTGGTGAAGCACCAGTGGATACTTTTGGAAATTCAGTACAAGTTCAAAATGAATTTTTTCTAAAAATATAGTAAAATTTCTTTAGACATCAGAGCCTGTAAGCAGTTGGCTATCTTGCCTCTTTAATAATCCGTCTATGACATTGGCAGGTGTTAGTTTTCGTAAAACAACTTAATCTAATGATTTAATGTTGATTAATATTACAGGAATATAATGTTTGTGCGCAGTGATAAGTGTTTCAGTGCTATTTTTGTTTGTTTGTTTGTTTCTATTTTTGATAAACATACTGCTTACTTTGCGCTATTTCTGAGATTATAGAATCTTTGCTTTCCATCCAAAAAACAGCATAAAATAATTCATATTCATAATTAAAATGAAAATTAGAATTCCTACTGTAAGTTGTAATTAATTGAAGTTTCCAAATCTATCCGTTGTTTAAGAGATATATAAACAATATTTTTCTGGATATTTTTTATTAAAAAGATAATTTTTTTTTGTAATTCCTTTTTTGTTAAAAGCTTTCGTATCTTTTAAGATATTTGATGTAATGAACATGTGTAAATATATTCTATGTATTTCATGTTTTGATGTTTAAACAAATAAATCATATAAAAAGCATGTCTGAGCTTTTCATTTACTGTTTCACAAAGATAATTAATGAATTTTAAATGCAGTGTACAAAAAATTCTTAGTTAAATTTTTTTACATTATAACAGCTTTTCTAAAAAAAATAATTCGAAACATTTTTGATTAAAATCGTAATTTAAATTCGGGAATACTTAGGAAAAATGAATAATTAATTGAAAATAAATAAGAAAATAAATGCTATGGTTTCCGAGTTACATTTTTATTAAAATTAATGCCTTTTATAAAGTATATAAATGAGAATTTATTTGAAAAATTGTTTTTTATTTTGTTAAAATACCAAAAAAAAACACACATGAAAACATCTAAGCATTAATATATGCATTAATATTTTAATTTTCGCCAGTCAATATCTGAATAATCTTTGAGATTACTATTTGGTTGTAATGAGAAAGAAATAATTTTAATACCCATCCAAACCATACAATATTTAAGTACCTGTAGTTAAAAGAGAGCAAGTAAATTATTAACAAAAAGGATTAAGAAAAATATTTGTTTCAAAGTGAAATATAGTTAAGGTACAAAAAAAATATATTCAGGAGTGTTCTAATGCTCATGTTAACTCTTTTCCACCTCATATCTCCTACATGGTAAATGCACCAGACCATTAAATATTTTTTCTAACATACATTTTATTTTTGTTTTATTCTAGGACTTATTTTTCATGTTTGTATCATTCATTCTTATTAATCATATTTTAAAGAAATAAAACATTTGTTAATACCCCTTTACTGATAAAATAGACATTAATTGAAAAAGATATCGTTCTTTTGTTCTGTAAACCAGACAGAAATGTTTTTAAAGACAAAATCAAAGTGGATTGATTGGCTGGTTGGTTGACTTTACTGGAGTAAGAGTCATATGCTGCTCCAAATACATGGTAGATAAACAGGATCATAGTATCATAAAATAGTATATAAAAATTTAAAATAAATGTCCTTTACGTAAATGAATAAAAATGTCTTTAAAATCGTTGAAATCAAGCACTATAAATGTGAAATACTTGATTAAATTTTCAGCAAGATAAAAAGGAATAAATTGAGAACAAAAGGTTATACAATAAACGAAAGTTTTAAAACCAACAGATAGCTGGAAAGTCTATAAATTTAATCTCTAAAATTAAAAAGAAGATTTTTTTATTTATATTTTGTTAGAATAATAATATGGGAGCATCTTTTCTCCCATTTGTGTGCAGTAGAGGGGGGAGTCAGAGTTGGAGGACAGCCGTCTTCAAAGAAAATTGGAAGATGACTAAACAGTTTTGTCACTTATCTTATGTTCATTATTATGTACTTAAAAATAGGAAAGAAAAAGACTTTGAAAGATTATAAAAGATATGCTAACTTTCTTCTTTCAACATAAATGTATAAAATGAATCGAATAAGAATAATAAAATGTATCCGAACATTACCTCAAAGAGTTGAAAATAAAATTAGCACAAACAGTTTCCAAAGATTTGGAAGAATGCAGGAAAATAAATGCATTTATGAAGGAATCGGTACTGTTTACCACTATTTAAAGGAATGTATTGAAATCTCGGAGTTATAAATAATGACTTGAGTACAGTACTGATGGTACCAGGTAATCTTAAAACTCTGAAGGACAGGATGTCAAAAATTGTCAGTTTTTTACCAACTCTTTGAGAGTTTGTAGATAAGGAAGAAGGACAGTAATTGACCACTTAGTGGCCAATTACCTCGAAGAGAATGTCAGTTTGACAAATCGGTTAATGCAAGGATGAACAATGCTAAAGATAGCAGTCGGCCACAACAAATCCTGTCGATACTGCTACGTTCAGTGGTAAAGGGGTGGTCGGCTGTACGCAAGAATACGAAGCACAAAGAGTTTAAAATTGGGGCATTTCATTGGCTTAACGACAACCCGAAATATTAAAATTTGCTTTCATCGAGAAATTATTTTATTCCATCTATATGATATATCCAGCACTACCTAAACAGTTCTAATGAACTCTATCATAACAAATTTATCCAATCTTTTACTTTTCATTATCTTTTCATAAAGAAAGAAAAGAAAATGAGAAATTTTAAAATACATTTTATCCAACTGCATTGCTAATATATACAGTTTTAATTAGAAAAGATAAATAAAGCTGTTCAAAGAAATTAAAATTTATGCAACTAAAAAAATTCCCAAATTATTTCCTAGCTTAAAAGAAAAGAAAATTTGGTTTTTCCAAATTTGTGACACACGAAAGCGTAATTTCAATTTTGATGTGCGACAAGACAGTTATATAAAAGAAAAAATATTTCTTACAACATTTAATATACGAGCCGTTTATTTTGAAAATGGGGCAAGTCCATTTTTTGTTATTGCGAGATATTTAAAGGTTTACATTTCAATAAATTTAAAAATATTTGTAAGTATAAATATATATATATATATATATATATATATATATTGGTATTTTGTGATAACAGATAATGTAAGTTTATAATCCAATAGTGCTTACAGTGCTGAATTAAAAAATAAGAGTTTTATTATAACTAAATGGACTTAAATTAACTTTCAAAATTAATGAATTATTGTAAACATTAATTAAATTGGGAAATATTTCAATTTCATCAGCCTTTTTTAATAATAAAAATAAAATATTATTCAAAAATTTATAATTATTTATTTGATAAAAAGTGAAACAAAACAAAGAATATGTTTGTAGAAAATATAATATAACAACAAAAAAAAACAATTCAGTTTTATTAAGAATTTCAATGAAATTATACTTTTTCAGTTTATACGTAGGTATAATTAAATTGAATTTTATTCAGGATTTAACATTTAAAAATGTTCATGATAAACAGAAGGTATATATGGTAATAAATCCATCATGCCCTTGCATTTTTCAGATATAATAGATTTCCTTTTTATCATACATAAAAGATAATTTAATATTTCTGAAATTACTTGGTCTTCCTCGTTGTGGTGGCAAATCGGTAATTTTAAATTCAGCATCTTGTTCTATCGAAGTTTTGCAGAACATTTTGTATGGTGCAAACCTTGTAAATCTGATCCAGAATATAGTTAAACAATTCATGGTTTCTCCATCGGTATTTTTGTTTCTTTTTAAAACCGCTTTCTCCAGATGTTGGGTTGAAAATAAATATCGCGTTTCATTTCATGTATTAAACATTTACTATGTTTTCGACAATTTCGTATTACTTTATAGTAATCCTGGGGAATAGACAAGGTACTGATTTTCCGGACTGCCAGTTCTAACACTCCAAAATCCCGATCGTAAAGTTGAATGTTCTGATAGCAAAAATTTCTGATCAATGATATTTATTTCATCGTCACTGGACTGAACAATCGGTGTTGGAAGTAAACATATTATTATCAAAACACAAAATTAAGACATACTTTTTATTATTTATGAAATACTATACAACCACCGATTTTCATTATCAAAGATAGATAGAAGCACCCTAGATTTCAGTCATGATATCAAATGGCCACATTTGCTTCACCATAGAGCAACCGGAGTTAAGTTTTGCCGTAATATATTCGGTCAAAAATAATTTCAATCTAAGATGCACCACTTTCAAAATAAGTATATTTTCAAAACTGTTAAAAGCTAAAATTTTCATCTCCAAAATACTGGAATCTTATTATTTTTTTTTACATTAAATTGTTTACGCATAAAAAGATCACTCATGACAAGTTTTATCTATAACAACCATTATCTCCATCTTTTTTTCAAAAATGAACTCGTCCCACTTTCAAAATAAACGACTCGTATATGCCTGTGGTCGTGACAGTAAAGCAAAGAATTTCTCCTGCATGCCTTACCATGGATTCATTGAATGATCGATTCATTACGAATAGTCATATTCCAGATTCCACTGTCAAATCGTAGCACTTCTTATTGTGTCGTGATCTCTGATATAGTGTAATGGCTCGTCATCTGCGATGGACACAGAAAAGCAAAACTACCATGATAGTAGGATTCGGAGAGGTGAAAATCTGCTTATTTATACATCCTCATTTCTTCAGGTATCTCCAATCGGGACATCCTGTTTATTGAAACACATTGGCAAAGGAATTTTAAAATCCATTTTGAAGGAATGAATGATTCAAATATGGAAAATAGTCATTTCAATGACTGATTGACGCCATGCTGGGAAGGAGAAAATTTATTACTTTTCATCTTGCCTGATGTATTTTTGACATTTTTGCATTGATGAAGCGCATTGGCAATTACGAGGGCGTATAATCACTTATTTGATAAAACAGCTTGCCAAAGGGAGTTCAAAAGATTAAAAAGCAACTAACCATTTATTAAATATTTAAAATTAAACTAGCTGGAGTGGTCTCCACAAAACTTTCTCGTATACTCGCTTTACTTAGTATATGTTAATGTTAACTTAACATCTGTTAATGTTGTTGGTTAGTATGTTAACAATAGTTATAAATATTTTTTGGCATGAATTTAGCATTTTTTACTGAATCTACAGTGTATTCCTTGGCGAGGGTGCTATGTCGTTAAAGAATCCGAAAATGGAATTTGTATTTTAGACCCGTTTTTCCCAACCGATAGAAACAAAGATTTGATACAAAACAGCACTTGCAGTCACACAATCCCAAACCAAATTTGATATATTACTCCGTTTATATGTTTCTGAAAATGAAAACTGACAAACAATCAGTACTTTGTTGGATTTGGCTCAAATTTAACAAGCGTCTATACTATAAATCTTAAATCCGTGTACCAAATTTTATCTATCTAGCTCTCACTGTTTTATAGTTAACAAAATAACTTATATTCGAACAGCAGGACAGATGGACTTCTGAACAGATTTTACTCAAAATTTGATAGAAATCTGCAAATTTGGGGCAAAGACCTTATACCAAATTTCAAACGTATAGCTCAAACCGGTTTGACTTATCTTTGTTACAGAGGGATGGATGGACATTTTCCAAAAATGTGTTTTTCGAACTCAGAAAGATCTAAATATGAAGATTCTTCAAAATCTCGAGTTCGAATTTTTTGAAGATAAATATACTTTCTCTGCACTACGTATACGAGAAAGTAAAAAACTCAACATCGCAACTCTTATACAGCAGAAAATATTTTTGATAAATGTATATTTACATGAATACAAGATGCCAATTTATATAAATACTCCCACTTTCGGTATAACTTTATTTCAGGCAACCAATCAGAAATTAGTAAAGAATCAACAGCTCTCATGCTACAATTTGATATTACATATCTCTAGATAGACGTTTTTGTTCACAGTTGCGAAATCGGAAATTCCAAGCAGACAAAAAAAATTGCAATTTAATCTCGGGAGTTTAACGGAAGGTAAAGGATAATTTTCTTTTGGTAATGGCACATTGCAGTTACCTATCAAAGAGCATTCCATACACGATTGATAGGAGCAAAATCAAGTGATCTGCTCTTGTAAGCATTGTGACAAAATAGTCACTTTCAAAACTGTAAATACCAAGTGAATCCTATATGAGCCAAACTTGTCATCCTTGAAAATAATGAATTCCTACTGTGCTTCAGAATAAACGAATGCAGGAATGTAATATCTCAATTGTAAATATCTGAGTAATTGGGAATTCTTCAGATGTATTGAGATTTCTAGCTTCGCAAAGACAATATTAGTTCTCAGAAAGATTTCGATAGCTCATAACATTCTCTTCATAGATGGATCATACTTCAGACTGACTTATTCTCGGAGTATATTTTTTGAAAGATACTTGAGATATGACATTATTCCTTCTATATCCCAGAAAATAAAACTACTTCAGGTGAAATATGATAATATGGGCAAGCATTTCCTTGAGTGGCATTTCAGTTTTCTATATGTCTGAATGATCGCCGTGACTGCTGAGAAGTTTCATATAACGATCTCATTTTTCAAGCGAAATAGCAATTGACAAGCTCGAATATTTTCTTCCATATAACATATATATGTTCAAATATTACGTTGAATAAAAGCTTTATAACTCTACAAAAAATTTCAAAGACGAGTTTTTGCGAAATAATTTTAATCTACCAATTTCCAGTTCTGAATTTATGTGTAAAAATAATAAATATCGTCAATAAATATTCATTCAGATCTTAAATATTCTCAATAAATAAGTTTTTGAAAGAAAATGAGAAAAAAGGTGTTAGTTTTTAAATAATTGCCATTAAAGTATCAAATTTATATAAAAATACTACCCCGTCAATAAATTATCAAAATTCATTTCATCGACGTGGGAGGGGGAGTAGGAGCATCTGTGAAATTCTACTTTTGCATTCATGTTTTAGATATAACAATTTTTTTAATTATTTTTTATTTAGAATGTTTAGGTGATTAATTTCTTTTCATCCAACTATATTAACTCAATTTAACAGTCTATTATTCTTGCATATTAATTATTATATTCTTCTTTATATACTATATTAACTCAATTTAAAAATATTCGCTTCTGAGTCAGGAAAAAGATTAAGTAAGCATCAATTACGTTTCACTTGAAGAATTTCTTTTTGTATATTCCCATCAGAAGTAATAGTCATTTATAGTATTATATTTTTTATCGGCGTAGGTATATAATTAAATCATCATATTAAAACCCAATTTTAAAGCAACTTTTGGACTACTTGGGGCACCCTTGTCATTTTAAATGGTTTTGGGACGAGAATGATGGCACTTCAGTAATTATATTCATCAAAATTCCACTCCACGCAAACTGAGATGGAAAGAGCTTTGAATTTTGAAAGTTACATATAATTTTCAGCTACTCTAGATGTAAGTGGTGGATTTTTATGGAATTCATACCTGGTCCTTTTCCTGTGCTGTACATGGAACTAATCAAAATTTTGGTAAATTTTAACAAATTCATTTTTACTGAGTTTTTTGCAGAACAAGACTACAATAAAATTAATTTGAAAATGGCGGTGAATAATTATGAGACTGAGAAACTATATATATAAGGAAGTTAAAATAATAATTTTTTTGTATAAAAGTTGACTGACTTTTATATAAAAAGTTTATTTTATAATTTATATAATTTTATTTTATAAGTAATTTCTTTATCATCATCTTCATTGCAGATTCCCAATAGCTTCTAGTATCACAAACCGGTCAATGCAAGGATGGACAATGCTAAAGATAGCAGTCGGCCACTGTAAATCCTGTCGATACTGCTACGTTCAGTGGTGGCGGGGTGGTCGGCTGTACACAAGAAGAAGAAGCTTCTAGTATCAACTGATCCATAAATAGGCACCAAAATCTCGTAATTCTATATACCGTAAACACCTAATAAAGACTTTCGTCCACAAAGGAAAGATGTATGCACTTCTTATTGTTCTTTCCGTTTTTGGCCCATTTCTTGCAATTTATTTATTTTTCATTTCCAGTGTATTTCCATATTTGATGTAATTTCATCTATTACGCACTTTTTTTTAAAATAATTTATATTGTCTCACAGCTTTGTATTGGTTTTCCATCTTATTAAAAATAGTCTATTATAGCATTTCGACTGAAAAAAGTATATTTTCACATTTGTTCTATGTTGTTTGCGGAAAACGCTATAATTCCTTTTAGGTTCCAAGCTGATTTCAACCCCAAGTGAAAAATTAACGAGTTCACCCTCTTGCCCTTGATGCATTTCTTATCTTGCATTTCATTCTCACCTTTGTTCTTCATTAATGATTCAATTTCTCATTGTTATTTCTCATTGACAATTTCTCATCATATCTACGCATTTGCATCGCCTATACCTTACATCCTCACCCCATTGTTTCCCCATATTACAATTAGCAATTGCGTGGAAGATAAGAAGAAACTTTCGAAAATTTAAAGTGGTAAGAAATACATCAGTCTACATCGTGACACAAGAGCAGAAGTTTTTCTCTTCAGTGGTTTTTACTATGAGATTTTGATAAGGAATTTTTTGACACATGTAGTTTTAGAAATGGTAAGTTTGGGTACATTTAAACGAATGTTTTAGACAGTAAGCATTTTTATCCCTTCGCTAATAACGTAATCTTGGCTCTAAGAACCTACTGAAATCAGCAGTTTCACAAAGCGAGTGTAGAATTAATTAAATAAAAAAATAGGAATTGGATCAGGGAATAAGAATGCATTTTAAAATGAAGTTAATATGGGTTAAATTCAGAAAAAAATTAGTAAATTAATTAGGATTTTAATTAGATTAAAAGATACCATTACTTAATCCTAATTAATTTTTATCTTAGTTTCACCCATATTAATTTAATTCTAAAATGTTCTCTTATTTCTTGATCCAATTCCACCTTTTATTTAATTAATGCTGCACGACCTCTATAAAAAATGCTTAAATCAGCGGTTCTCACGTTCCGAGTGAAGTAATAAAAATCTAAAAGCTAAACAAATTCTTTTAAAAAATACCTATAATTACCTTACCTAAATCGATACCTGTAAAGAAATCGCTATCAGAATCTTATGGTACATAACATCGAGAAAATTATTTGCGGATTCAGATTGATGTACCTTGTCGCCTCTTTCTTGTATCTAAATTATGCATGCCTCTCAGGATGGAATAAAGCGAAATTTTAAAAATTCAAAGTGTCGTCTCTCTCTTCGGACAGGAAACTGCTTAAAAATGTATGTGTTTACATTATATGTATATAACAAAAATCTTTACAAACTTTGAAGTGTAGAAGATATTTTTAATTTGTTTAACTATTTCATTATCAGAGTGTCTAATTGCTCTCAATGCTGCATTATTTATATATAAAAATGAATTATTAAGTTGCTTTCATCTTGTTCACTCTTGAGATATTGAAGATAAAATATGAATAATAAAATATACTGATGAACAGAACTTTCAGGTAACTTATTGTAACATGTTCCTCATCAGAAAAGCAAACAGCAGTAATTATTTTAAGTAAAGTAATCAGATACTCTTAATTAGTCTAGACGTTTCAGGTGTCCTTTAACAAGAATTTTTTGTTCTGTTTGGGAAAAGTCCCTTGAAAGTTAATATGTGCATAGGTAAATTAAAAAAAAAAAAGAATTTGGTTCCCAATTTATGCAATTGTTATGAATAAAATTTTTTTTGCTATCGTATTATAAAACCGTCTGCATTAAGGGAAATTATCTTTTCGTCTGCGTTAGCAGTGTTTCATAACATTTCTAAAGTAACCGTTATTTTAAAATGTGTGGTAACTGTTTCCCATAAGAGTAGTAAAAATGTTGTACCAATAGTTTTTTATATTCGTTTGTCCTGAATACGGTTTTAGAGCTTAAGAAAATTACTAATTCTCTAGAGATTCGTTTCACTTTCGGCACTTGTCTCTTACGGCTCTTAGCACTTACCCACTTAGCAGTGAGTCTTAATTTCCTATTTCCATTGTATTAAGAAAAGATATAATCGTAGTAACAGCACCTTCTTATTCCTTATTCGAAATCCTATCGTAATAATTTTTTCATTCTCTCTCTTATTCTACCGACGAAATTTCATCAAAACTACGCTTTTATTGAGTGATTTGATGAGGATTTAATGTCTGTATGGGGAGTAGGATTTAATGAGTGATATTTTATAGGTGTACATTTTTTATAAAAGGGCCGTCATTCCTTTTAGCTACTAATATCGTTCGTTTCTACTTTTCTGAAATAGAAATGCACTTGGCTCTTCCATAAAGCCTAAGAAAATCATTTGGTGCCGAGGCGCAATGCAAAATAAATTTTTTATACCCTTAAAGATCTGCGTTTTAAACGAAATTTTCCTTGTCGAAATTCCTTTCTATTGGCAAACACCTTATCGAAATTCCTTTCTCAATTCCTTTTTCTTTTTACTTTCTCGTATACGAAGGAATAAAAACTCGAATTCGATATTTTGACGAATTCCTAGGTTTTAGACCTTTCCGAGTTCGAAAAGCCCATTTTTGGCATTATGCCTGTCGGTCTATCTGTTTATCTAACAGTCTTTACAAAGACTGTGATATAGAAAACTCAAAAACGCTTTGAGCTGATGATTGAAATCAGCTATACGGTCTTTAACAGAAAATTCGTAGATTTCTATTAAATTTTGAGAAAAATCAATTCAAAGAAAACCTGTCTCGCTGGCTATTTTAATATAAGTTAACAAGATAACTACGTGAAGAGAGCTAGATGGATAAAATTTGGCACACAGATTTAATATCTGTAATTTAAATATCTATGAAATGTTGAGACAAATTCAACAAGGAGTCGGCAGTTTGTCGATCTGTACTTTCAGAAGCATGTAAACCGGATAACTCAAAAACGCAATGACTTAAATATATGCATTTGGTAATGGTTTTGTGACTACAATTGTTGTTCTGTGAAAAATTTTGATTTTAATCGATTTGGAAAAACAAATCTAAAACACAAATTTGATTTTTAGATTCTATTAACTTTATGCCAGGATTTATTCACGTCAACGTTTAATATTTCATGTCTATTGTACGCCAATGCCAAGAAAGGCGTTCGCTGTAATAATATTTTTATTTGAGAGTGCGGGAAAGTTTTGAGAAGACCACTCCCGTTGGTTCTTTCATACATCATTCGCTTTCATGCATAATTATTTTTATGGTAAATTATTCTCCATTTAGTGCATTGGCGTTAAAATCATTTAAAGCCAATAATCTTCCAATCATCAAATTCTTTATCAGTTTTGTTAGAATTTAATAATGTTACTCAATGATATCATGTTATACAATATCCAGACAACTATTTTTAAAGAAAAAAAGAAATTAATTTGGACAAATTTCATGATAATTCATTTTATTTAATACAACTGTTAGAAGAATAGAGTATTCCAATTTACTTACATAGAATCTATCATTACAATTATTAACTTAAGAAGATAACACAAAAAAATTTCTTAAATTATAATAAGGAATAAATATAATTATAAATTATCTTAAGGAAATTTATTCCAAAGAATGCGTATAATAATGTAAAAACTTCTGAAGGCTAATTGACTGTCGCAGAAAAGAATTATTAAATGCATAGAAAAGAAAAGGGGTGATGCAGCAAAACGGCAAAGAAAGGAATATTTATAAGAAATCTAGAATCAACAAATATTGGTGCCCAATTTGCGCGGATTTTGAAAAAATTCCTTCGCCCATTTAATAAGAAAATACATTAAACCGCGAAGAAATTTTTTAAATATTTTTTGTAGCTCTAAGAATAATACCTATTGATTTTGTATTAAATGTCCTTATTTGCCGAAATTTTATATTTAAATACATACAAGCATTAAAAAAACTGAGACCTTGCCTTCGGAAAAATATTTTGTTAAAATGGTATATTATACGTTTTATAGATGTGCAACTTATCACAAGTTTTATTGCAAATGATATTCATCAGAATATGTAATGTTGTTTTCCTGCTCAATAACTTTCCTAGTAAGAAAGATTGTTTTAAAGGATGCTAAATAAATATTTAATCAAAAATTCCTGGCGACAATGCTCCTTGGCGACCACTTAGCATAGTTCCAAATATAGTTTAAAAAGTATGAAATTGAATAAAACGAATTTGCCTAGTCACCTGAATTACTTGTTATTGCTACTATTTAATAATGCCACCTACGATATTAATAGAATCAAATCCCACGACATCAAAATGCTATTAAAAAGGTAACTGTCAAAGTACTCTTGGTATTATAATTTCACTTTTTTTTTTTATTCCTCGCAAGCTTATTCAGCGGGAATATTTATAATTATTTAAATGGTTTAGGTATAACATATCATTGCTCATGTCAAATTTCCATTCATAAAAGACATTAATTTAACTGTCTTACTTTTGCTTTATCCACTATGAACAAGAAATTTTCTTTCGGAGACTAGACCCATGATATTATATAGCTATTAAAAATATTGTTGGATGGATAACTTTTTCAGTATTATAAAAACGTTTTTTTATTTCTCATGTAATTTCACACATATTAAACAGAATACTTCTTTAAACTTTTTTATGGAAAAATATGATGCTATAAAATATTTGATGAAATAACAAAAATGGTTTGAATTTCAGTGTAACAGTGCAATCTATTTTTTGGAAAGTAAACAAAAAAGTATTTTTAATAACTCTCGGATATTTAAGAAAATCTTTCCCAACTATTAATTTAATATTATGGAAAAGTTACATTTTTAAATTTTAAAGCAGTTTGAGATTTATTTTGAGCAATATTATTTTTGGAAGTTATAGTGGAAAAACGAAAATTTCAAAACAATTGTTCCGAGGTGCACATTCCCACCCTTCAAGGCATACATGTGCCAAACCATCTGATCTGTAGAGCACCGAAACACACACACATTAATCTTTATTATTATTACAGATTCAATGAAATATTAAGATCCCGATCTTTTGTTGATCATATTACTTCTTCAGTCATACTGTAGAAATTCGTGACTGTCTGTTCAGACGCAACCAATGATATACAAGGCCTCTGTGGTCTTCCGTGACGTAACCACTAGATGTGACACTTCATTCCTTTAACATTAAATCTGTGCACGCTAGAAATCCAGATAAAATGGTTTTTCACTTGTTAATATCATTTCATATACATCTATATCATGCAATTCAACACGCTGACATTGTAGAATTCATTAATAATTAAAATGCAGCCACTTTCCGCATCACCCTGGGGGAGGGAGTACGGCGCTTGGTATGCATCCCCTTTTTTGAATTATTTCCAAGGCTGATTTCCCGGTAGGTGTATTTTTCCTCGATTTAAAACTATTTATTTGGGACAAAATGACTGAAAAAAATGGTTGATAAATTTTAAACCTTAACTGGGGAGGTGAAATTTTAGGACTTAACTGGGGTGTTGCGGTCTACGAGACCGCATTTCATTTATACTCAAATTAAATTTTCTAATTAATGTATTAGTATGAAAAACTACCAATATATTTTGCAGGTATTTTTCCTGATATATAGATATGTTTTAGAAACTTAATAATATATTATCATTGAAAAAATAAATGCGTTGGAACATACATTTTCTTCTCAAATTACATGTTACAATAAATAATATTCTTGCAAAAATATTACTTTTTACTTTTTAAATCATATTTATTTTTACAATATATGAAGGTATATAGAAGACAATATAATGTAAAATTCAACAATTATATAAAAAATAAAAAATTTACAATAGGTAAAATTTGCCCTTTTTTTATCGGCGTATGTGACTTTCATAGCACGGTTTTCTAGGGCATTTTAAACAGACAGGTTAAGAACTAGTATAAAAATCAACCTATAAATTCTGTATATAGATATAGAATGTATTAATATACCAAGATAATTTTTTCAAAATACATTATCAATAGAAAAATTAATTATGTTTGAACATACATATCAGAATCAGTTGAATGCGAACTTCCATCGAAAAATTATTCTGTACAATTATCCTTATCATTAAAATCACTTTCTGCTTCATTTAAAAGTGTCTGGAGCACTGCTTCATAATAGAATCAGTAAATTGGATGATATTTCGGCGCCCAAGTTTTAGCACCATCTGCTAAGCCTTGTTTATCATTGGGACACTAATAGGGAGGTTCGGTCTTACAGACCGCGCTCGAAAAAATAACTGAATTATTTTAAAACGCATCCGTTGAAAAAGTGCACGTGTATTGAAGGTCACAAAACAGGAAGTTACAGGGTCAATCCATTCAATTGAGCTAAAACTAGAATAGAGGTGACTGAAAATCCATCACTAGCGGTCTCACAGACCTCACATTCCCAATGAAGGGTTAAAACAACTCTATAGAAAAATGGTTTTATGAATATTTGTTGTGGCGTCACAACTCCAATTAAGCAATAAAAACAATATTCAATGAAACAATATTCAATTCTATTGATACTGTCAGACGATATTTGGGTTCAAACCCTGTAATTGTCAAGATCAATCGTCTGTAAGGCCCGCAGAGTAAATTGTTCAAATAATAGCAATGAAAAATGCATGTGACTGGTGCTTGTAAAATGTTGCAGGGCGAGAAGACTTCTTAAAAACACATACTTTTATTTCTTGCGACAAACGAAGATTTAAAACATAAAATATCACATTACACCGACACAGACTACGAACACAAATGAAAAAAAAGGAATCTGAATCTACTTGCATAAATAATTAGGAGCATCATTTTATTTCATGTGATAAATCGTTGCGAACGGGGTTCGAATCATCAACAGTTTGTGTACACGCATTCGGATGGAAATAAAAACCCAATATGAAACGAGCATCACATTTTTGCTAACATCTGCCTCCCTTTCTTTTCATCCTCATGCGTGTCCACACAGTTACAGAAAAATAACCTATCCTTTGGTAAAAACAAATACTTTGCCTCCTAAGGCATTCATTAATCAACATATTTAATACCAAAAGAATGAATTTCTTTGAATAACAGCTTAAAGATCAAACATTTCCTATCAACTTAAAGAACTGTGAAATAACAAATGTACAGCATGTTTTGAGTTACAGAAATAAACCTTACACCAATACATTACAAATTACATTTCTTATGTCTGAAAAAATATAATATTTGTACAACACACATTGGAAATACATTTACATTAATTTGCAGTTACATAAAAAATGATTACAGTTAAAACTATAAAAAAATGTTATGTAATGTACATGTTGTAATTAACAAAAAACGCTTTTTTTTACAACATGTCTTTACATTAAAGTCGTATTAAAAAAAACATTTTAGTTCAACTTGAAGTTCAAAACTTTGTTACTTTCGTTTGAACAAGATCTTGTGAAATGGTTCAATTTTTATGAAGAAATGTCCATATTACATATTAGTGAATAGTTGATCTTTGAATTTTTGTAATTCAATTTTAGTTAGGGGCTTCGTGAAAACATCGGCTGGATTGAATTTACTTTGTACATACTTTAAATCAAATATCTTTTGATATACCAGATCTCTCAAGAAAAATAATTTCATGTCTATATGCTTTGTTCTGTGATTTTCGATAGGAGATTTTACAAATTCAATACTGGCTTGATTATCAATCATTAATACATTATCAGCTATATCCTGTGTGATAAGCTTTGATTCTTTACATTCACTTAGAATTCTACTAATCCAGACTAATTCCTTAGCTGCCTCTGTTAAAGCCACAAATTCTGCCTCCATTGTGGATAGTGCAATCGCTTTTTGCATTAAACTCCTCCATTCGATCAGGACTAAAAAATTTGTCTGCCCTCCCATGGAAGTGCGATCATCTTTATTGTTCGCGTAGTCAGCGTCTGAATAGGCTATCAATTTCAATTCTTTAAGGTTCGAAATATTCAATTTAAGTGATTGTGTATACTTTACATAACCTAACAATTTTAACAATCTCTGCCAATGAGCCATGCCTGGTTCTTGCTGGTATTGTGAAAATATGTTTGTAGCATAGACTATGTCCGGCCTAGTTCTGCTTGCTATAAATGCGAGACATCCTATTAAATTTCTATATGGAATTTTTTCCATCTCTGCCATTTCAGCTTGCGATTGTGGGCATTGTTTCTTACTATATACAGTTCCTTTCGCTATGGGAAGTGAAGTTATTGGGTAATGGAATTCATATTTTTTGCACATTCTTTCAATGTAATCAGATTGATGTATGAAGATTTCACCATTATTTTCAACAAAATTTACCCCTAGTAATCTTTGTTTTCCCTGGAATCTTCAAATCACAATGTCATTTACATACAGTAAAAGTACAACGTTTTTACCAAATTTGTATGCGCAGTTACACCACGAAAATGTTTCAAAACCTAACTCTTTTAATTTACTATTAATTTCAAAGAACCACTCCCTTCCAGATTGATGTAAACCGTATATTGCCCTATTCAGCTTACATAAATGGTTTTCACCTGTTTCAAAACCTGGAGGTTGTTTCAT
The DNA here is from genome assembly GCA_026543865.1 of Argiope aurantia. Taxonomy (NCBI): domain Eukaryota; kingdom Metazoa; phylum Arthropoda; class Arachnida; order Araneae; family Araneidae; genus Argiope; species Argiope aurantia. The sequence goes on along the minus strand of JAPMOR010040837.1, from coordinate 104,581 downwards.
TAGGATATACTGTTTTAATGGAGCGTACAAATATGCACATTGGACATCGCATTGCAGATTAAATCATTTGTTATAACCAACTAACAGTGCAAAAGAAAACTCGAATGATACTAAAATTAATGACAGGACTGAAAACTTCGCCATAGGTTTCACCACTTTTTTGACGATTACCTTGTGCTACCAGTCTCGCCTTATATCTCTCTATTTTCCCTTGCGCGTTTCTTTTTATGTTAAAAACCCATCTGGAACCTAGAATTTTAGCATTATCGGGTTTAGGTATTAAATCCCATACCTTTCTTTCCTTCATTATTTCTAGTTCCTTTTGTATTTCTTTCATCCATTCCCTTCTTCGAGGCGTTTTTACAGCATGTAGATAACAGGATGGAATTTTTACCCCATCCTCTAGTCATTCAGAGTCATAATCTGCCGAGACTTCAGAGTCATATCTGAAGTCTCGACATGAAATGCTTGCTCCTGGTGTTTGGTCCCCAATTACAACACCACTAAATTTATTCTCGCGTGAAAAATCAAATAGTTCACTTTGAAACTTAATATTATTTTTCTCGCAGTACTGTTCTATTTCGCCCAACGATCTTAATCTTGTTTTCCTCTGTATAGTAAATATCATTTGGACCTTTTTCTAGGGGTACCTTCCTAAACCAATTTACTATTTTTTTCCCCACCTGAGGTTTCAGTGTCCGGGTGCAGTATCGTCAGTTTCTAATCCCACCCCCTCTGGGTCTGAATTGAGTTCCAGTAATGTCCCTGGACAGTCCTGATATTCATCTTCAGAATCTGTTTCTATAGTCCTACTTCGGGTAATTCGTAAAGTTGGGGGGGGGGAGCCAGGTCGCTTTCCTTAAATATTTTAGGTTGAGGTTTTTCTTTTTCGGGAAATTTGTTTTCGAACCTAATGTTTATTGTTTCAATTATTTTTCGCGTTTCTGGATTCCAAATACGATACCCTTTCGTTCGAAGTGCATAACCTACTAAAATTCCCGGTTTTGCTCTTGCATCGAATTTCTTCCTTAAGTGTTTTGGAGTACCTATGTAGGCTTAGATTCCAAAAGGCTTCATGTTCTTTACAGATGGTTGTTTCCCTCCATATAATTCGAAAGGGGTGTTTTGTTTTTATGGCATATTCGGTTCCAACTGTAGACAAAATGTAATAATGCTTCCGACCAAAATCCGGTGTTTAACCCACTATCACGTAATAAAAATTTAATACCATCCACGGTGGTATAATTAAACCTTTCCGCGAAGCCATTCTGTTCCGGAGTATCTACGTTTGTAAGTTCATGTTTAATCCCGAGATTTTCGCAATACTCCTTGAATTTGTTGTTCACGTATTCTAGACCGTTATCTGAACGAGCATTTTTTATTTTATTATCTAAGAATCTTTCTGCGCGTTTTTGAAATTTAACAAAAGTCTCTAATGCTTCCTATTTAAGTTTTAAAGGAAAGCAGAATATTTTTCGTGAGAAATCATCATAAAATATCTATGTCCGTGGATAGATGTATTCGTCAACGGACCACACAAATCAGTGTGTACCAATTCAAGGGGTTTTCTGGTAAAAATTCTGTTAATGGGTTTAAAGCTAACACGTTTAAATTTGGTTTCTTTACATGGCCTACAGTCACGAACTGAGCCTTTAAGTTCAGGTAAACCATACACACATTTCATTTTACTTGTTATTACTATTGCATCCACATTTATGTGGGCAAGTTTTGCGTGCCACTCAGTTAAACTTTCACTGGCAAATTTGACGCTTTCTACTAGTTTCCCATTTTTAGTTTTGATACATGATTTAAGATTAGGTTTTACATTATACACATTTCATTCACATTATGTACACTGTCACTTTGATACTCATTATCGTCATCACTTAAATTTAAACATTTATCAGGAAATATATAATAAAGTCCATTATACAATTTGGCAGTAAATAACAACTTCCCATTTTTCCTAAAAATGTCTATTTTTCCGTTATTGCCTACAAATTTAGCACCCTTTTGGTCAATACATGATCCTGAGATTAAATTCCTACGTAACTTAGGTGTACACATTACATCTCTGAGTAATAATTCAAACATAACAAAAATTAATTTTACAGTACCTTTTCCTTTGATGACTGTGGTTTGACCATCCACTGTTTCAGTCCAAATCTGGTTGTTGATGGTGACGAAATTATCCAGGAACATCTCCCTTGAGTTGCAAAAATGAGAGGTCGCCGCTGTATCAAAAATCCAAGGTTGTTGTTGCATCTCAGTTGTTAGCACCTCCATTAACAAACTTTCCCCACTTCGGGACCTTGAAGCAGTATTACCTCGCTCTTTCTTTCGCCTTTCTGTCCTGGGTTGTGTCTCCTGTTCCTTCTTTCGCAAAGGACAGTCTCTTTTAAAATGTCCTTTTCTATTTCAATAAAAACACACGAAATTGTCCTTGTATCCTTACTTTCTTGTGGTTGTCGCATAACAGTTGGCCGGTCAGCTTTCCTTTGATGAAGTCTTCCTTCCTCCCAAAACAATTCATCCAATACTTTGAAAATTTTAAAGTCTTTTTCCTCCCAGCGGTAGATGTTTTGTATTACATTTTCCATTTCATCAGGCAAGAAACGCAAAATTTGAAAATATCTATCTTGTTCGTCTATGGCGTGTCCGCATTCTTGAAGTTGTTCTGCAATCCTTTCAAGTTTGCTTCCATAGATGGCTATTTTTTCCATGTGGTTCTGGGCGAAGATTATAAAACTCATTTTTAAGTACCATCGTCCTGGCTCTTGAATCGGGCTGGAAGTAATCTTTTAATTTTTTCCATGCTAGTACTGGATCTTTTATATTTTCTATTATCGGGCGTAGACCGTTGCTGACGTTCATAAGAATCGTAGCGAAAGCCTTATTTTAAAATCATTTACCAACTTTACATCTTTTATGTCCGGTTCAACCTCCTTTTCCGTAACTATCTCCCACAAGTTCCGTTCAAGAAGTATAACTTAAATTTCTTTGCTCCACTGTGGGAAATTCGAATCGTCTAAAGGTCGTATCCTAAAGTTGATCTCCCCGGCGGCATTCATGCTTAGCATCCGTTATGTCTAAATTTTTCTGCACGGAAAAACTTCTGGCAAAAAGTACGGTCTTTCCACAAATAAGCTTCTTCGACTTCTATAATCCAGCGTTTAGTCACATACTGCAATTCGTTGGTCCTGGGCCCATACCCTTAGTTGTCAGAAGATATTTGGGTTCAAACCCTGTAATTGTCAAGATCAATCGTCTGTAAGGCCCGCAGAGTAAATTGTTCAAATAATAGCAGTGAAAAATACATGTGACTGGTGCTTGTAAAATGTTGGAGGTCGAGAAGACTTCTTAAAAACACAGACTTTTATTTCTTGCGACAAACAAAGATTTAATACATTATAAAATATCACATATTACACCGATACAGACTACGAACACAAGTGAAAAAAAAGGAATCTGAATCTGCGTCTAAGTATGCGCGCACGAGTGCTTCCGCTCTTAGATAGAGTGAAAAACATTTGCATAAAACCGTCGAATAACATCTTGCATAAATAATTAGGAGCATCATTTTATTTCATGTGATAAATCGTTTCGAACGGGGTTCGAAATCATCAACAGTTTGTGTACACGCATTCGGATGTAAAGAAAAACCCAATATGAAACGAGAATCCCCTTTTTGCTAACAGGCACTTCAAAAACTATTAAATAAATCTTTGAAACATTAGAAGAGCTTTCTTTGGCTGCCATTTAAATATATCGTTTATCATTATTTTTTGTTAGAAATAACTTTACTAAATTTGTGAAGTTTTCTTTTCTTTCCAGCTTTAGAAGAGCTTACCAAACTGCCATTCAATTTTTTATAATAATTATTTAGTAATGCATTTACTGCAGATAATATTACCATTTTCTGGTTTATTTCCTGAAATGTATTCACCATTATCTTGTACTTGATCCTCAATCAGTAAATTATTAAAAATTATATCTGCTGCTAAATACTTTTGATTGAAAAATTTCAAAAATTATTCATATATAGTACATAATTTCTGAATTATAATATAAGAATATAAAATCTCATTTACAATACATTTTTTGGAAAATAATACTTTCCTCGACTTAAATTTTGAATTAAAGAAGTTGAGCAGTTTAGTTCTTTTTCATCCGTTAAAAAAAATTGCAAATGCAGCCTTTAATTTTTTGAAAGAATGTGTAGACACAGTAATCACCTAAATAAACTAACACTGACAAAATGGTTTCAAATTTTTTAAAATCTTCTTCTGTAAGCAAAATGGGAAATACAGGTAATTTTTCTGAAATAGAATTTTCAAATTCTTCCCAATTTTCTCTAACTACTTCCTGAAAAAAATTCGAGATTGCCATGCTTGTTTGATTTTAAGCAAATTTTTAAAATACTATGTAATCTTACTTTATTTTCATTTTCAAATACCTGTCGGGGTGAAACATGATATTGTGCTCCTGCCATTTGTCTATATAAGCTAAATCGGGCCTCTAGATTGTCGGTCAAAAATATTCCTGGGAGAATATACTTCATTCCGAATTTCTCTTCACAATATTTAGCTACTTCTTTTAGAGCAAATGTAATCATGAAGAGAGCAGAATATGTTTCCTTTGTTAGCATGCCGGCATCACATTCCATATTTTTCCAGTCTTCCAACCAATTCAAAAATCCATCTAAAAACTTGTATCTTTTGTCGGTTTCAGATGATGTCAGTGGTTGTTTTATATACATTATTTTCACGCATTCCGATGAATGGAGTTTTTACATTAACAATATCTCAACATCTATTTATTATACTTATATATTCTGCAGTTTCTTTGTAATGTGGAAACTCATATTTCTTTCCCAATTGCATTAGACTTTCAGGTATAAATTTATGAAAAATTTTAAGCACTCATTTGACATTTTGTTTTTCTAAATTATTGGGCTGCAGTGCTTTTAATGATAAATTGTATGCATATTTAGCAATGTTTTTTTTCAGTTTCATACAATTATTTAAATATTTTCAACTTTATTGCCAGATTTACTATTAGAACCCTAAATGATTTCATCATCAGAGTGAATGACATTATCGTCAGTTTCTAGAGCATTTTTAATACAATCATGAATTTTTTTTCTGAGATGGTTTCTTTAAAATAGAGGTAAAACACAGACTTATCAGCATTTTTCTGATTGATCCAGTTATTAAGAATATTCTTCAATGAATGGAATGTATCAATCATGAAAAAAAAAGTTCATTATTTACCGGATAAGGATAAACAATTGAATATGACCGTGAAGGATAAGCGAACTGAGACATTGCCTTTTTTTTATTCATAGAATTGTTGTCTGTTACTACACATATCAATTTAAGCACTTAATTCAGCAACGAATTATTTGTCTCCAATTCTAGTAGATGCTCAAGTATTTCATTTAAATTGTTAATGTTATTATTTTTTATTAGTAAGAAAAAAATATTTGGAATATTTGACAAGCTTGTTTTTCCAACAAAAGCTGACACCTCTAATAAATCATTTATTATGACAGATAATGCAATTTCTGGACCAGAACTTAATTAAAAATTCACAAATAAAATTTTGATTCCTTTATGAATGATATTCCAGAAATTTCAAGTTTACTAACGAAATGCGCTGCTTCAGTTCTTCAAGATTTTTAAATTCTCTTGTCTCATCGAATTTCTTCTTTTTTTTCTGTTATGCTTTCCTGGAGAGCTTTTTCTATATATTGTTGTTTTAATTTAATGTTTTTTATTTCCGGATTTTCCCAGTGCAGCGTTGAAGACGATTTGTAAGAGGCATAATTTGACATCTGAGATGGAATTGCACCAGTGGCTAGTCTGGGATATTTAAGAAAGGCATTTAATAATTTTCCTGACTTAGTTTAGACATCAAATAGACTAGTTTCTCTTTCAATATCATTTGTTTTAAAATGTAATTCACAGACCTACAGTAAAGGAAATTATTCGTAAAAATATACTTCCTTTCATGCTTAATTTAAATACAATAACAAATATACAACATGAAACAGTATATAATCATTAGTACGGAGAGTTTTTATTTTGTTTACTGTGATGTATTTTCCGTTATGTTATATAATAAATTTAACTATATAAACGTAATTATAGAATGGCTATATAATAGTAGACAAAACTGTGAACAAAATTATGGCAAATATTATAATTAGTATTGACAATAATACTGCTTACATTACAGCATTTTATAAATAATTCCTTTTATAATGCACTTGATTAAAGTTACGAATAATGGATATTATCAAGCATTTAAACTTCTAATGTGAAAATAAATTATTTTCATTTTGAAACATATGGCAGTACTTTAAAACAATTAAATGAGCTTATCCTACTATGCTGCGTCGGATAAAATCTATCACGATGTATGGCACTTAACCATTTCTTTTTAAATTCTTTATCTTTAGGAAAGGAAAAAACACTGATTCTTTTAGACATCCCTGTAATTTCCATTAAAGTTTGAAACACAACAGATTAAAAGCATTTCTATTCCTTATTTTTAGTGAACTCCAAATTAAATTTATTACAAACAACAAAACACGCTTCCTGACTCTTCAAACACTAGAATGATCACTGCCTAAAAAATGGCGTGGGAAGGGGAAAGTTCGTTTCTTATGAGTAAGCTTTATGAGGGTGAAATTCTTCCATCGGTCCCCCAATTCACACCCACTCGTGTCACCACTCGGTGTGACATCATGACTTTCTGTGACGTAAGTGTTTCGGCCTTGTCTATCGGTGGTTGTGGTTCGGAGCATCCATTTTATGTTTAAAATATTATGCAGAAAGGGTAGTCGAAATCTGATGCTTTCAATAGTAAAATAGACTAAATAGACTTTCTATACAACTTTTTATTTTCTCCT
>JAPMOR010040837.1:72527-97655 GCA_026543865.1 Argiope aurantia | reverse complement strand
TTAATGCGGAATTCATTATTAAAATTTCATCTGTTATTTAAAACGACTGAAATACTTGAATGAAATGAAATCAGTCTGCAACAAAGAACTTCTTGAGATAGTAAAAATGTGTATATTTTACAATTAAAATGTATAACTCATTTCACAGAATTTCTAGTTATTCTAGTTATATTACATGAAATAACGGATTTAGTGGTTTAACAATGCATGTCACATCGATTACCTATTATTATGCCTAATTTCTGGCAGTATTAAATTTTCTATTGGATTACGGAATCTTGACTTCGTTTAAATTGCTTTCCTCTTACTAAATAGAGATTTAGATGACATGGTAAACACTTTTCCAGGAAATTCTCATATCCTACAACTACATCAATTAGCTAAGTGAAAAGTTGAGTTTAGATCAGCTGTAAAAGCACTTACATTCTTCTGAACATTCTTATAATGGTTTGTTTACATTTGATTGATGCCATTCAGCAATAAATAATAAAACCAATTTTACCAATTTCAATGTCACGTATATTATATATATATATATATATATATATATATATATATATATATATAGGGTGTCTCAAAAACGTTGACCTCGGCTTTTATTCCTGAAATATTGATTGTAGACATATACTGTAAATTACAAAGTTGCGTAAAAAGAGTGCATATTGCTATGAAATCAATTAAAGTTTTCAGGGGATTAAACTTTAAAAAATACAAAATTTAAACTTTTATACGGACCCCGTACAAAAACATTGCTAATGAGTAAAATATGCCCCATCCTTTAATAAGGTCATGTACGAAATTTCAGCCTTTTATCACAAAAAGTCTCAAAGATATGAAGCTACATAAATGCTGATTTAAACTACTTTTCGATCCCTGGTTATGAGTTCGCAAAGAGAAAAAATCCTGTCGGATGTTCGTGTTTTAGGGGTCGTACACAAATTAACAAAGAAAGTAATGATTGAATAAATAATTTTACTATTTATTGGTACAAAAATATTAAAAATGTATAGAAATAATAACTTAAATGAAATATTACATAAAGGAAAGATTATTTTAATGAAAGACTACAAAAGATTTTCCACCAGTTCACTGACTGTGCTATTTTTAAGTTATGTTCTATAATTCATGATATAAAATTTTTAAGTATTTTTCAGGATGCATAGGTTTTAAAATTTGTATTTAAAACTAAATATATGAAGCCTATTTAATTTTCTTATGATGCATTCCTGCGTCACGTCATCTCAAGCTATAAACATTTGCATTTTAATTTGTGATTGATCCTTCTCCAACTTTGCTTTAACATATCTTTGAGAATTTTCTTGATATAATTCTGAAATTTTATACATGACCTTATTAGAGGCTGAGGCACATTCTACTCACTGGGAATTTTTTTGTACGAGGTCCGTATAAAAATTTAAATTTTGTATTTTTTTAAAGTTTAATGCCCTGGAAATTTTAATCTATTTCATAATACTTTGTATATTTTTTACGCAACTTTGTAATTTACAGTATATGTCTACAATCAATATTTAAGAAATAAAAGCCGCGGTCAAGGTTTTTGAGACACCATGTGTGTGTGTGTATATTATATATATATATATATATATATATATATATACAGGGTATTGTCGTATTCGATTGATAAATTCAGAGAGAAAATACTGAGCATCAAGAGCATAAAAAAATCAAAATACAAGGTCCTAAACGTAGTTATGTGGGAGAAAAATCGCAAAAATATGGGGAGTCCGAGAATTGTTGAAAACAATAAAAATTACTAAAACAATAACAAATGACGTTTCATCTATGATTTTGTGTGTGTGTGTGGAAGCACATTTTGAAAAGTTATTTTTTATGTAGGTAACACGCCGATTTAATGGTCCAGAGTGTCTTAAATTCTTGAAAACTAATAAGTAGTTTGGAATCCTTACCTGCAAAAATATTAAAACTTGAGAAAAATAAAAGAGTTTATAATATAAGTAATTTTATACTCTTTCAATTGATGCAAGTATGTAGTGTGAAAACTGAAGAGTTTTAAAGATATCCAAGATTAAATAAAATGAGCACTAGAAAACATCGCTGCAACATCGGTACCGATGTTTGCAGAAGGCGCTGCCAAATTCGAAAGATAAATTTGAAGAGGTGATAGTAGGCATTAACGAGATGAAAAATTACCAGAAATCATAGGGTCGCAGGTAGCGTTTATTCTGTGAAAATCACAAAATCAAGAAGGTAAAATCGTCAAGAAGGCAATGAGTGTAGCGAAGAGAATGCCTCTATGAATGTGGGAATTAGGAACAAGGTAGCCGAGAAGAAGACTTCTCGTATGTAAATTTCCTATTTGCTCGAGGAAAATAAAAGCAGTGAGCAAGTATTACTTAATGAGCATTGCAGAATTGATGATCGTTGTACCTCATTCGCAAACAACATGTCAGATTCCACGAATGCAACTGAAATATGCTGGTGAACCATTATGCATTAGCCAATTGTTCTGGCATACAGGGGTCTGTATTCTCTGTAGTAAATCTGGAAGGACCTGCTACAAGAAAACAAAATATTTTGCATCACTGAATTATTCGGGCAAAAGATACGATCCTAATATGTGATCTCCGAGAATCACTGTTCAGTTTTTATTATTAAACTTGTGTTGTATCTTCGACGAGATAGTAATGTGGGGATTTTCAAATGCCCAAATTTTGCATAAAAAAACAAAAACATTGTGCATGTTGAAGCAGACTTCATCTGAGAATAAAATTCTTGCAGAAAAGTGGGCATCTTCTTTTGTGACATCAAGCATCCAGCGGGCGAACTCCACTCGAAGTAGGTATTATTGCATAGGAGTTGAACTTCCAGTAAGTGGAAGTGGTGCTTGTTTTCAGGGCTCATAATCTCACGGTTTCTAATCGAATACCAAGTTCGGCCGCAAATGATCATGTGCTTGTTAATGGCGTATCGGCAAAGCTCTGCAAAATTTTGTTTTCTGTGTCAGGTGTCCGCACACTGCGTTCTTGTCCTGCATTGGCCTCGTTATTTTGAAAAGTCCTGTCTGCTGCAGCCGTCGATCGATTTTACAAATGTGGTATGATACAAACAACGCCACCTCAGAAAATACTCTTGATACATTCTTCGTGCAAGGCATCTATTGCCATCCACTCGGCCGTAGGTGAAATGCATATCCGCATATTTGCCATTCGAAAACTCCGATTTGCTCACTGCTTTTAATTTGCCTGTGCCTCGAACACATGGCAAATTTACATACGAGAAAGCTACTTCTCGAACGTAAATTTGTAACTTACGAGAAGAAGCTTACAACTTACGACTACCTTTTTCCTAATCCTCTCATTCTTACGGGATTCTCTTCGACAGACTCATTGTCTTCACGAAGTCTGTGTTTGCTATTTTTATTGAATAAACGTTCCTGCGACCCCATTATCTTTGTTAATTTATCATCTCCTTAATACCTACTATTGCCTCGCTTAATTTATCTTTCGAATTTGGCAACCCCCTCTGTAAAAATAGGTACCGATGTTGCAGCGATGTTTTCTGGTGCCCATTTTAGTTTTCCTTGAATGTCTTAAAAGCTCCTCAGTTTTCACACCACATGCTTATATCAAATTAACAAGCATAAAATTTTTTACATTTTCAAACCTTTATTTTTCTTTAATCTATACTTATAATAAAGTTCAATGTGTGTGTGTGTTGGCGCTCTACAGGTCAGACCATTCAACCTACAGCTACCACATTTGGCACGTGTATACCTTGGAGGCCGGGAATGTGCACCTGGGGGTTATTTTTTCAAATTTTTAACTAGAATTTTATTTATTTAAAAATTAAGCGAAATTTTGACGTGTTTCTGCTATAACTTCCGAAAAAATTACCGCACAAAAAAGATTTTTACATGACGTTAAAGATCAAAAATTTATCTTTTAAATGATACTAATGTTTTAATCTTAAAATTAAATTTCTATTTTTAAGGAATTTTTAAATAAATACTTTAACTACGTTTTTCAATAATTATTTTCGTAAAAAATAAAAATTAAAATTAAACACGTTTTGCATTCATGGTGAAAAATTAGCTTTTTTCAAAGTGATGCCATCACATTGATTAAAGCTTAAATTAAAAATAAATTAAATCTTTTTGGAAATGAAATCTGCAAAAATATAATTTTCCGCACGTGTCTGTAGGAAATGAAACAAATATGAAATATTATTTTTTCTAAAAAATAAATTCAAGAAAAAATATTTTATGATCTTTTACTCTCTATACAGGGTGTTTATTTAGTCCCGGACCCATTTTGATGTTTAATGACTCATAAAATAATGAAGATATAAACAAACTTGTGGCATTTATTCATGGAATAACATGTTTTCCTTTTGAGGTTTGAATATTTTTACTTTTGTAAATATCGTCTGCTCGCGTGGTTAATTTCAGATAATTTCAATTTCCAGTCTAAATATCTGTACTTTTCTAAATATCGTCTACTTATTAATTGCATTTTTCTCTCTTTTGTTTTTGGCAACTATTGAAACTTTATGTTTGCTTTTGATGTGTTTGTTCTATGTAGTACTTATAATAAAGCTCAATGTTTGTGTGTGTGTGTGTGTGTGTGTGTGTGTGTGTTTTGGCGCTCTACAGGCCAGATCATTCAACCTACAGCTACCACATTTGGCACGTGTATACCTTGGAGGCCGGGAATGTGCACCTGGGGGTTATTTTTTTGAATTTTTAATTAGAATTTTATTTATTTAAAAATTAAGCGAAATTTTGACGTGTTTCTGCTATAACTGCCGAAAATATTACCGCACAAAAAAGATTTTTACATGAAGTTAAAGATCAAAAATTTATCTTTTAAATGATACTACTGTTTTAATCTTAAAATTAAATTTCTATTTTTAATGAATTTTTAAATAAATATTTTAACTATGTTTTTCAATAATTTTTTTCGTCAAAAATAAAAATGAGGATTAAGCACGTTTCGCATTCATGAGAAAAAAAATAGCTTTTTTCAAAGTGTTGCCATCACATTTATTAAAGCTCCAACTAAAAATAAATTAAATTTTTTTGGAAATAAAATCTGCAAAAAATATAATTTTCTGCACGTGTCTGTAGGAAAGGAAACATATATGAAATATTATTGTTTCTAAAAAATAAATTCAAGAAAAATTATTTTATGATCTTTTACACTCTCTATATTATTAATCCAATAAATCAGTTATATTTTAAGGCAAGTTTTGTTTAATATGAACAAGATATCCATTCAAATCAGGGCCACACAGCTGATTTGTAAACCTTTAGTAAATCACAGATCAACTAAAATGGTCTAAATGGTAAATGATTATATTTTATGTAACTTGATTTAATAAATGCTCTAATAAATAACGAATTTTTGATTTTACATAAAGCTTCTGCTGTGAGAATCACGATTAACAAAATGTTCTTGAAACACTAATATTTTGAATAAAAAGAGTTAATTTCCAATCAACTAAATCAATCATTTAAACTGACTGATTTATGAAAATTTGAATATCACTATTCAATAAAAAAAGGATAATTTTAGATTTTCATCGATCGCTTCAAAGAAAATACGCCAATCAGCGCTCAGGTTTCTCAAGATAAATTGGCCTAAGATTATGAAAATGTTGAGTTTTTCTAATTTTTTTAACATTCAAAACTTCATAAATAAGTCTTAGTTGATCGTGGAAAACAGAAACATTCATTCATTTATTTAAAATTTGGTGTGTCCAGAATATTTCTCAGAATATGATACCTTACTGCATTAAATTTAGACTTCATAATTTTTGAAATATATTTATAGGCCGGAAAAAAAATATTATTATTGATTTCATTTCAATCCTTTTGAAAGCAAAACTAAAAACTGAATTTTATGCTGAATCTGAGAAATTTTTGTTGAATTATTGTTTTAGATATTACATAAATTATGAATCATATTTTGTAGTTCACATAAGACTTAAATACCGAGCGATTCTTTTTGCAATACTCACATTCAATAATAATAATAATTAATTAATAACAATAAAGATGATAAATAAAATAAAACGCTTGGTTTTTTTAAAAAATATCTTATTAATTGCAATTTCATCATTTACATTTTAAATTAAATTTGAAGTTTTACCGGAAGTGACAACATATTAGGAAAATATATATAATAAATTGAATGAAACGATCTAAACAAAAGTATAAGTTTGGTATGACTATCAAAATTTGAAGATTAAAAATGTTTTGTTTGAGAAGATATTAAGAGACAAGTTATTTGAAATATTTAATTGAAAATTTTAGCGAGTGGTAATACTGGCGAACCGGCTGGTCGCCAAAGGCGGCTAGTTTTTACTATTTTTACAGATAAGTGTCGCAGGGTCTTTTTCGTTTTCAGTAATTTATGACCCCCTGAATCATGAAACCGTCATGTTATGTACATGAAAAATTACTTTTGCTTTTACTTGAAAGAAATTCATAATTGAAAAATCATTTGTTTTTGTTTTTTTATTAATTTTTTATTGTATCCAGCAATTCTCGAACTCCATATTTTTGCGAACCCACATATCTTCATTTGGTAGTCTATGTTTTCTGGTGATTTTTTATCCTCTTGAAGCCTACTATCACCTCTCTAAATTTGAATCACCTCTCTGAAATTCCTGTAGAACACCATGAGATCGCTACCGGAATTATAACCGATTTACTTTTAGATAAACTCAATTCGGATCATTCATGAAGGAGTTCTTTAGCCCAAAAATCAACGTCCTGCTGAGAAAAACGATATACAAACACTTAATCGGACCATATTACTTTCAACCATGAGTCATTCCTTCAATTTTTAGTGCTATCATAACTTGAAACGATTTTTTTTTGTCAGTCAGAAATGTTTTCCGATATCCTAAAATCCCATAGATTCTCTTTTGTTTTAACAATTCCCTTCTATTTGTTTCGCTTGAAACAAGAATATAAAGCTTCTGATGAAGTTCTGGAATAACTGTGATTGTCTTCTTTGTTCTAGCTGACAATATATTTATTCTACTGTCTGTGTTCAATAAGTTTCGGTTTCAATTCAACTGTCGATAAGCTACGATTTTCGATCACAATTTTGCTTGCCAGAAATTGTTATCCTTCTTATATTTGACCTTCAACATTATAGATATGTATTCAATTTTGGGGCTAATCTTCCTTTTAACTATTTGTAACTTGTTTGTTAGAAACTATGGGAAAAATAACATATTAAACACTCGAATTTTAATATCTTTACAGAACAGTTTTAAATAATTGTCATTCAATCAATCATCCAGCACCTGTTCATTAAAATATCTGTAAATCTCTTTTCCTTGCAATGCGACTAACTGACAGGGAAGCAATATTAAACAGTTCGTAACAATTTCCAACGTCCTTCCTTTGATTGTGCCAGGAAACTGATATAGATCAACATCTTTTATAATTATGATTACTTACCAAATTTCTTTTACTTTTTATTTCAGTTATAGTAATCAGACAGACACATACAAGTAAACTCACAGATACTAACCATTTAAAAGGATTTATTAGTATCATTTGAATTAAGTTAATTGTTCATGGTTCTCCAAGTTCATGAAATTCAATTTGAAAAACTCAACGTTAATGAATTAATGAAGATAATAAATTGATTTCTTATGGGTTTATATTTTACATAATATCGATTAAAGAAAATAAATTCCTTAAAACATTCATGGAATTTTATTTTATTATCATTTTTTGTGCTTGTAAAGAGAATAATCACTACATAGTTAGATAAGAAAAGCTAATAAGAACAATTACATCAGTTTTTATCTAAGAATTCTTACAAGATCTTAAGAAAACAAGCTGTTGAAAATGGAGCTACAACATTTCTCAAACTCATTTGATTGCTTTTAATTTATTCAAGTTCCGAATGGATGCTCTGGCTAAATCTTGTTTAATTTTCTTGAGAGCAAACAGAATGCCGTTTGTTTTTGATGTGTTTCGTTTCGATAAGTGCTTTCCTTGTCTCGGAGGAATTGATATCTAACACTGTATCATCGTAATTAGATAAGAGAAACAAGTGTTTCCATAACATTCCCATAGGAAATATCTAGCAAGAAAGAATCCACGGGAAAAACAGATTTCCGTTGTTTCTTTCTTGATTTTTATAGAATTATTTCGTAGTGTAACAAAGATTTCTCCAAAAACTGTAAAAGCATCTGGAAGAATAAATATTTTATTTCTCGATATACTTGGAGTAAATTTTAAAAAAAAGCTTTTATGTGATTTAAGGATCATAAAAATAAAAACACAATGGAAAGAATAATTGATTTATTTTTCTTCTTTCTGATTTCATTTGTGGACTCCGATCTTTCTTCATTTATATCGTACTAACCGTCTTTAGCGCCATACTAATTCGTGGATTACTCTGTGAGAAATATCTTAATTAAAGCTTGAATTCGTATTAAATATTAAGTCTTATTAATTCCACAAAAAGACATTTTTAAATTTCTAATTTTGATAGACTTGTGTCATATGCTATTTTAGTCATTCTATAATAACTGCTTTTAGTCTTTGTGAAACGTATCTGGCCAGTTTTCTCTATCTGTCATCTCATCTGAAATGTGAGGTTTAATTTGGAAAAGGAAATGATTAAGCATCATCTAACGAAAACATGCATGCTGAATTTAGACAGATTGAATAAATAGAATAACAATAATTATTTTGCCACCGATCGTTTTTGTATAATACTGAAATTGTTCCGTAAGAGATAGAAATGTTTAAAATTGTTTCATAACAGATAAAAATTTGAAATAATTGATAGAATTTTCGTTTACAGAATCAATAAAAATATCAAACGCATCGTAGTATTTTATAAGGAATCAAACATTCATTTGGACCTTTTCTCTTTCGGTTATAAGGTTCAAGAAGTGACACAAATTTACAGCATAATACAAAATTTCATCCCCCAAAAAACTCACGTACCAAATTTTATTTATCTTACTTTCTAGAAATTTAAATTATCAATAGTTTCAATTTTGATTGGAATATCCTTGATGAGCAGTCAAGTCATTAATGCATTTAGGCCAAAATTTGATCCAAAACTACTATCCTTGAAATAAAACTATGTCCCATTTTATCAATGTCGTTTTGTTTGCTTCCACATTTACCTATATACAGACTTTTCTCTGATGGATTCTGTCTAAATATTGAAAAAATTCAAAATGAAGTAGTACGTGCCAAATTCCATCCATATAACTCATTCTATTTTTGAATTCTGTTACAGAAATTATAGTGTTACATGTAAAAAAAAATGCCCCAAACAGATTTATCTAAATTTTGGCAACAGATTTATCAAAATATAAACATATTAAAAAACACATTTAATAATAATATAAACATATTAAAAAACACATTTAATAATGATATAAACATATTAAAAAACACATTTAATAATAATATAAACATATTAAAAAACACATTTAATAATAATATAAACATATTAAAAACATATTTATAAGAATTTTTTTGTAAATTTTCAACAATAAGCACCAACGTTGAACTAAAATTCATTATTTCACCAAATGTTTAACTCGTGATTTTTTCCATTGTTGACATATAAAGAAGATGGATTCTGTTTAATATCTGCGTAATTGAAAAGCCAAATAAGAAAGTAAAGTTATTACATTATCACGAAAATTAGAAGATCAATCATTCAGACAGTTATATTTTCAGTAGCATTATAATGTCATAAAACTTGATTCTATTACCATAGTTCATGTATACAATGAAAAGCGCAGATGTAAGTTTATTAGAATAATATGCCTTTGATATATGTCTCAATTTAATGCTTAAAAATATTGTCTGAGAGAAATCATGAACATTTATTACTTCGTAAGAGATTTAAAATAAACAGGACAGATAATCCCGGTGAACCAGCTTGTCAACAAAGGTAACTAGCTACTTACGAAAAAGTTCGAAATTATGATACTGATATTTAAGTTCATATACTTTTCAAAACTGAACTCGAAATCGAAGTAAGTCTAAAGCTAGTCGTTGCAAAACAAAGCACTCTATTAATACAATGGAGACGAATGAATTGATATTATAATAAAACAACCAATAAATCTGAAAGATGTATAAATAAAAACTGTAAAAAAAAGGTACTTTACATAATTTTGATTTGAATGCAATTAAATGCTTCACTTTTTTAATCTAATCCAATTTTGCGCTTTGCTTTCGCCTAAATTCACTTTTCTTGAAAGGAATTAATTACTTACATCATGCGTGAGCATACTTTTCAAAAAATAAAAACTGATTTTAACATTGTTGGCAAATAAGAGTTCTGTAACAAAAATAAAAAAAATTAAGAATTTCACGCCTTAAATAATTAGACCTCGAAATTCTCGTAAACGCCTTAAATTTTTGATTAGAAATTGTCCTTTAGAATTAAGTCAGTCTATTTGGAAACTCGGCAATTAGGAATTAACTTACTTTCATTTCCATATCCCTATTTACCTCCCCTCCTATTTGATGCGAAGCATTTAATCAATCATTTCACTTTACGTTTAAACTCGCAACTATTTAATGGTAATAGAATTTGTTTTTGTCTATCCAATAATAGCAGATGATATGTAAATGTAAAATTGAGCAGGATATATATAATTATTCTTACAATGTGAAATCAATCTTCATCGCAGCTGATTGCAGTTGACCGTATCAGTAAAAGGAGATGTTTTAAGATAATGTTGGGTAATATAGTAAATTTTTCTGCCAATAAATTTTCCAAAATTATCCTTCCTCGTCCGATCCAATCTTTGATTAGTTTTGTTTTCTTCAATAACATACTGCAAATAAAGTAAACTAGGTCTCTAAACATACTTTCAAAAACCTAATTATGAACAGTAGTTTCTGTGCTCAAATATGATGGTGCATTCACTGAACAAGCTGTATAAGGATCAAATTAGAATCTTTATCTTCAAATAAAAATCTCATATGCCTATCAAATCCTGAGTAAAATCCTCAACGAAAACATTTTTGTCTATTTTTCAGTGAGCTCAAAACGTAAAAAAAACTCAAAGAGCTAGATCCATTATTTAATATATCTAAATTGTGGATTTAAACCAAATTTTGAACGAAATTTTTCCATTCAGTTGATATAATGTTAATCCTTACATTCTTGCGCAAATCACTATTTGTATGCATGTGTAACTCAAACAGTGCAAGCAATCAAATGCCTGGAACTTGATACATACAGCAGTTAATTTCTGTTCTTCTATTTCTATATTATTAAAAAAATCTCTAAAAAGGATTAACATTTGATTTTTTTCCTAAAAATTCCAAACTACATATTTACGATGTTACATATATATGTGTATATAAAGGCAATACACATAATATTGAATTCTATATCGAAAGGAAATATTATATATGTTTCAAATTAATTCATCCATATATTTGTACTTCGCAGCCCCACATAGTGGGAATTTTAAACATGTTTATTTCGCTCATTTGATGGCTATAATTAAAAATGCATGCTTAAAAATATCATGAGAAAAAACATTCAATTAAAAATCACAATTCTTAAATGTGTGTGTTTGTAAAAAAAATTAATATATTTAAGACTAAAACATTTCTTTTTCACTATTTTTTCTGAAAATATTCTAACACTGTTTAAGAAATTGTTTGATTTAATTTGGGAAGAAATTTAAAAATTTTTACACCTATAGTTATACAATTATAAAAGAGTCACATTACCATAAAAAAGCAATGTTATTCCAACAAAAATAAAGTACATTTTAATTGGTATAATAATACACGTATACTCTTTGATTATATATCTTTTTATTATCAGTGATAAAAATTCCCATTGACATTCTACGTTGATAAAGATAATTTCATTCGTTATGTACGTCAGTTCATTTTCTAGCCATTCCATCTTGCTTTAAAACAATACAATAAAGATTTAAATGCCAAGTATCTAAAAGAAAGAATAAATTACTTTCTAGATTATAGAAAATATTCAAACAATCCTTTTTAAGAATTTTTTCAAGGTGATCGAGTCTAATACAAAATTCTAATTCCCTTTCATGCAACTGCAACGGCTTGAAAATCTTGGATGAGTAAGAAGTACTAGTGATTAAGTCGTTTTTACAGAAATTATATTTCAGAAAAATTATTCAACATCATTGCCAATCTATAATAGCTGTTTACGAAAACAGTGTTTATTTTTATGGGAAATTTTCAAAACTATTTTTAATTGAAAATTATGTGAGTCTAATTATTTACTTATTTTTAACTAGCTATATTTACGGAAGTACATATTTGTGATCGATCGATGGAGGGATATTTTTTTGCGATTGATCGTCAATAAATATCTGAAAATAAATAACAAAATTTCAAATATAGCCATAATTGTAGTCACAATATCACGTACAGGTTTTCATTTCACGCAACAAATTTCAGATGTAGTTAAGTCATGATATCTTTGTGTTATAGCACTTAACACGCATGCGAAAGAACAGGCTGATAGGCGATTTTCCTGTTGAAAAATTTCGTTAGGGAAGAATTTACAATTTAGGTATTAAAACTGTGTGCAAAATTTTAATGTTCCTTAGTTGTAGATTTTTGAGGTATTGCTTTATTTCTCATGCAAAAGTACAGAGAGACAAAGAAACAGTCAGCCCTTCGACGGATTTGGCTCCAAATTAGATAAGGTTCTAAATTTTAGCAGCTAAATAAATCTTATCATAATTTATAGTAAATAAATTCCATCTTACAATTCATGTTTTTTTTCCGTTAATCTATTCATGTTCATTAAGACGAACAGACAAAATAAACTTCCTTTAAATCGATTTAATTCAGAATTGCATAGAAATCTACAATTTTTGAAGGAAAAACCATAAAATAAATTAAATACGCCAAGATCATAACATGTTTACTGACAGAGAGAAAGGATTTAAAAATATGTTTCTCGTGCTCAGGGAGATCTGAAACGAGAATAGTTGTGAAAATGTCGAGTTCAAACTTTTTTGACAAGTACATTACTTCCTCGTTGTGTACTTAGTATAATAGGAGGTTAAAACCGCGCAACCGATATTATTAAATATTATTGCAATTTTTCTAATTAAAGAAATATTTTATAGAAACGCTTGTTTTGGCCCTCGATAGCTCAGTTTTTAGAAAACTCAATCACATATAAACGAAACACAAACTATTGGACTGTATCTCCATTCCTTTGTTAACACTCCCAACACACCCTCGCTCTGGAATTCACACATACACTCAAAAGGTTATATGATTTCACCACTTGGTGGCGCTACAAAATTAGTAGGCGAAGCGTTCTACTTACTTACTGGCGCCAGCATTCCGCCCCCCTTGAAATATCATTTCAAAATCTCAACATTACAGAAATGAAAATTAAACACATTACTTAATTAGACAATGCAAAATTTCAACAATTATCTAGTACAAAATACTAAAAAAAAAAATGCACTTTCAAAATAAATTTGAGCATTGTATACAAAACATTTCTGAAAAGAAAATGTATGCGATATTTCAATATGTACAATGAACAACTTAAATATACATTATATCATTTTAAATAATAAATACAATAATTACACTAGCTATACATTGATTTTATTCACATGGTAATAAACAAATCTTTGAAATTGCTCTTTTCGTAACTCCTTGTGGAGTTTTTATAAGTATTACTCTTTGCCGTCTGATCCATAAATTAAAGCTGGTATTCTTCCCATTGTCCACTGGCAAGGAGGAAGATTATCATCTTTTAAAAGAACCATAGAGTCCTTTGAAATGTTTGTTTACCAAACTGCCATTTGTGTCTGGCTTGCAAATTATTTAAGTAATCTAATTTTCCTTTTTTCCAAATTATTTGGACCATTTTGCTCAGTCTTTGTCATTGAGATAAAAGGTTATCTTTTCTCTCTGAATAATCTGGATCAGGAATACTATTTATGGGACGGCCGATTAGAAAATGGCCTGGGGTCAAAATTTCAAAATTGTTTGGATCCGATGACAAAGGTGTCAGTGGGCGACTATTTAGAACACCTTCAATTTGAATAACAATAGTTAAAAACTGTTCCATTGTTAAACGAAAATTACCAACAACTCTCTTTAAAGGGTGTTTGAAAGATTTAACACCCGCCTCCCATAAGCCACCAAAGTTATGTGACATTGGTGGAATAAATGTCCATGTCACTTGTTCAGTTGTTAAGTAATTAGCTATTGGCTCTGGGGGTCTACCAATCATATTTTGCAAACGTTTCAAATCTGAATTGGCCCCTTTTAAATTGGTTGCATTATCAGAACAGATAGAGGAACTACCACCTCTTCTGCTAAAAAAGCGCTTTAAAGTGGTAATCATTGCCTCTGTAGTTAAGTCAGTGACTATTTCCAAGTGGATTGTCTTAGTAGCAAAGCAAATGAAAACAGCCATATAACATTTTTGATAATTGAATTTCCTCTGACCCTTGTATTTAATACAGAAAGGTCCACAAAAGTCTATCCCAACATGAGTAAAAGGATAACTAGGTTTAACTCTATTGGTTGGGAGATTTCACATAATTTGGGTTACAGTTCTAGGTTTAGTTTTAGCACAAATGACACAATCATGAATACTTTTTCTGGCTGTATTTCTGCCAGATAATGGCCAATATTCCCGTCTTACCAAATACAACAATGTTTGTGCACCAACATGTAAATATTTAAGATGAAAATATTGCATAACTAACAAAGTGAATTTGTGATTCTTTGGAAGTAATATGGGAAACTTTTTATCATATGACAAATCAGAATTATTTAATCCTCCTCCAAACACGTAAGACACCGTTTGGGTCTAGAAATGGGTTCAAGCAACTTACTCTTGTTAACATGTTCACCTTTTTCGAGAGCTTTTATTTCACAATTAAAGGCAGCTTCCTGGACAAGTTTGACTAAAGTTAACTTGGCCAACTGCAGTTCCTTGGTGGTTAAAGGACCTCACATTTTGCTCGAGTTTCTCAAATTATTAATAAATCTGAAAAATAAAGGCTAAGATTTTAATTATTTTATAAAACTTATTTGACACACTAAGTATATTATCTAAAAATGATAAGTCCACAGCTGAAATTAAACAGCAATTAGTCGAATTTTTGGGTTCTGCTGAATAAAGTTTCTCAAAAGAAACGTCCCTGTTCTGCACAGAATTGTCCAATGGATCGTGGATGTCGTCGCAATCACCAGGAAAGTTCACAACCAGTTCTTGGAGAAAGGTTGGACCAAACCACCATCAGTCACTTGGTTGCATTCTCGTTGGATCAAATCCCCTTGAAATGACGTCAGCGGGATATTTTTTCGGAAGAAACATGATGCCACTGATTCATTTCTGTAGATTCTTGAATAATAGCTACTCTGTTTCCAACAAATGATTTTAAGTCTCGTGACTCTTTTCTCATCCACGAAAGCACGATTGTAGAATCGGAATAATATGATACTGACGTAATATCCATTTTTAATGCCCTTTTTACCTACTGCATCAATTTGGTGAGCAGAACGGCACTGCATAACTCTAAACGAGGTATATTTACCTGCTTGATTGGTGACACACGAGATTTACTCGCGATTAGCTTCACTTTCACTTCTCCAGCTGAATTGACTGTTCTGGCGTAGATTGCAGCACCATATGCCTTTTCAGACGAGTCATAAAATTCATGAAGCTTCCACGTTTTGAATAACAATACATCTTTCTATGTTAATGTCGTTTACGTTTGTTAAAGATGTTACAAACTCTTGCCATTAACTAGCTTCTTTCGCCAGAAGAATTTCACCCCAATCAATCTTGAGCAACCACAATTGTTGCATGAATATTTTTGCCTTCGTGATCACTGTAACCCAAGTGGATCAAAATGTCTGGCGATAATGGATAAGACCGACCTTTTGGTAGGATGGGAATTATGCTGTAAATCTACTTTAAATGCAAAGCAGTCAGTTTTAGCCTTCCAGGCAATCCCCAAAGTCTTAATTTCATCCGTAGATGAGAACTCATTCTCCGTAGCAGGAATAATCTCGGAAGTATTTCCACACCACTTGTGTAATGACATCTGGGCAGTTTTTAAAATGCCAACAAGTTGATGTTGCAAAGTTTTTGTCTCTTCCAATGTACTCGCTCCATTTAAAATGTCGTCCATGTAAAAGTCATGACACAAGACAGATGCAGCACTTGGAAAGTTTTTTCCCTCGTCACTGGAAATTTGTTTAAGTGTTCTCATGGCTAGATACGGAGCACTAACCATTCCGTAGGTAACCGTATTTAGCTGATACGTTTTAACGGCTCATTAGCTCCCTCTTTCAATAAAATTCTTTGGAGATTTCTTTGACTCTCATCTATATTAATTATACGATACATCTGACGAATATCTGCAGTAAATGCAAATATATGCTTTCTGAATCTAATTAGCAATGTAAATAGATCATTTTGAATCACTCCGCCGTTATACTGAATTGAGTGGAGTGATTTCCCACTACTAGTCAAAGTGGATGCATTAAACATGATACGTAGTTTAGTTGTTTTTTGAGGCCTATAGATGCCATGATGAGGCATATAATATGACGCTTCAGGTTCAACACTTTCATCTTGTATCTCGCTCATGTGGTCTAACTCTTCATACTCCTTCAGAAACTCGGAATACAGTTTCAGATATTTTTGGTCTCTAGACAGGCGAGTCCACAGCGATTCGAGTCGTTTTTGAGCAATATCCCTTGAATTCCCTAGATGTGACCAATGTTCTTTAAATGGCATCGCCACAGTATATTTTCCTGTCTCATCTCTTCTATGTGTTCGCGCATAATGCTCCTCACAAATAGCATTCTCTTTACCTTTATGTAATTCATTACCCATTTCCTCAATCTTCAAAAATTTTCTCAAGTTTGAATTTAATTCTTCTGCTCCACATATTAAAGCGCAATAGTTAGAATTTAATTTAACTGAACTCGAAACGCTACCTCCTACAATATACCCAAATACAGAGTCCTGTAACGTCAAATTCTCATTTTTAGCATTTAATTTCCCCGGCTTTATTATTTCATAAAAGTATTCGGCGCCAATTAAAATATCTATTTTGCCCGGAATATTAAAATTAGAATCCTCAAGGTCAATTGATTCTGGAATATGTACAAGCATATCTATCTTCTTATTCGGTATTAAATCTCTTATTTTTGATACCACTAACATCGAAACATTTCTTTCGAAATTTTTATTTTTATTAGCCACAGTTGCTGTAACTTTGCGATTAACTACCAGCGAGGCATTATTAATACAGGAAATAGATTGATTTATTTTTTCACTTTGGAGTTCTAGCCTCTGCATACAATTCTGACTCATAAGGCAGCACTGTGAGCCGTTATCCAAAGGGCACCTTACTTCCTGCCGTTGCGAACATCTATCTTTTATTAAACATCTTACAATAGACAAAACTACATTTTGATTTACGATTAGATTTGTTGCAACGAAAGAAGGACTCCACTCACTGGGGGGAACCGAACCTTGTTCCGAATTTTTCCCCTCCGATTGTGAATTATGACTTGAGCGGTTTTTACATTCGAAGACGAAACATTTGTTTTGCTTCTTTCGAAACGTGTATTAACTTATTGTGAGCTTTGCCACAGAAACAATTTCTAAACGAACACTTTTTAACGGTGCAATTAGACGATAAACATTTGAAGCAGTCGTTTTTATTTTTCACTACCTCTACATGTTCAAGAACCGAAAGTCTCTTAAATTGAGGACAAGCATACAAAGGATGATTATCGCTCTTTAGACAATTTTTATCTCATTGAAAAATACTTTTGATGCTGGTTTAAATTTATTACTATAATTTTGCCCTCTTCTCGTCTCATTAATGATTTTATCCTTGGAAGCAAAATACAGATGACATTTGAGACGTGTAAACTATTTTTGATTTTGTCTAATATTAATATGAGTTGCTGTTTCTTTATCCAGCGTTTGGAATAATTTATCCGAAACTATCAATTGTTTTAGGATCTAAAAATCTGTAACACCCCTTAATTTTAAATAATATTCAAAACTCGTCATTAAGCGTGACGCGAATTGCACATGAGTTTCGTTATCTCTAGGAGAATATCTAAAATTCTCTAAAACCTCTTGCGCTGTTGTCTCGAATTCTCTTAGTACAATTGATTTAATTTCTTCATAATTATTTAAGTCTTTCTCAGCAATATAAGTTAGGATATTAGAAGCTCTTTCTCCTAATAAATTTAATAAAATCTCTGCTTTAAATTTCTCAGGAACCTTTTTAGTACTAAGTGCTCTCTCTAACGAAGTAAAAAAGAAACCCCAATCCTGAGCTTTGCTCGGTGGTTTAATACACAATATTCTCACATACTTGAATAAGCTACCCAGTCCCTCCTCTGGTTCGATTTTACACTCTACGACCGCATCGGCGGGTTCACCAAAGTTACGGCCGGCTTGCCACACCAAGCGGTATTTCAGCACGTTCTCGTCTCCTAAATGCTCTAGGGTCCTCGGGCTGCTGGGCCCCAGAAACGGCCATAGCGGCCCGTAGCATCCGTCTTCTCTCACACGTCGCATGTGAGTGCCGTCCGTAGGCAAGAAGAGAGCACGAAAGCCGTACCCCGTCATTGAATGGCAAGGGAAGAAGAAGGTTAGTGCACACTAGATACCTCGTCAGACATACCTCGTAGTCCCCACGAAGCGTCCGGAGGCGGCGCCTCCTATTTGCAGAGTGTAGGTACGTAGACCATAAGCTCCTTGGATCCGCCACCCCCATCTTCTGCCGTGGGAACCACGGCATTCAGACAGAAAGGATAGGACAGAAGACAGCGGCGCATGCTAGAGTAACTCACCATATCTGTACCATACCTAGGTAAGATCCCACATCATCTGCTGCTCCGAACTGGTGGAACCAACACAGGAAGGGTATCTAGACGTGTGCCGTCAGGCCCTCTAGCCCTGGTACGGGGATGAAAACGACTACCCAACGGGTCGCCCACTTGCTCTCGGGACTTTTCTTGGCGTCGTCCGTTCTCTCTTTGGGGTGTGAAGAGAGCTACCCACCAAGGCCGAAACCCTGGAACAGCTCCGCGACTCACTTGCTCAAGTCACTTCGCCCGCCGGCGTGTGGTAAATCCCACAAACCCACACACCTGGGGATATCCCCTCCTCACCGGCCAGAAGCTTAGCTGGACTTAGTTCCAGTGACTACTCTTATGGGAAGTATGAATCCGCTCGCCAGGCGGATTGCCAGCATCGCTTGGACTTTGCGTTCGGGAACTACCGGGGAATACGGTAGAGCAGGAGTAGCTCGCAACTATCTCCCGTCCGGGAGCTCTTGGCCCCATCTTCATCTGTGGTGACTCCTTTGGAACTCACCCTTTCAACGAGAACGGACCTTAAGCCACAGACAGTGGATTCCATCAACTCCTCTTAGTTATCCACATCGTGGTAGTTTTCCCACGACCCTGCATGATCCCCGAGACGCTGCAACATGTCAACCGACATCTGCAGTACCCTTCGACTTAACATGGCCTTAAAATGCCAATTGCGAATTCCGACGTCATTGAGAACCTGGTCGTTTACTTTGGGGAAAGCACCCCGACAACCCAATATGAAACCATGGAATGTAGCCGTTTCACCAAGAGACTCATTTGCTAAGTACTCACTAAGAACTTCGTATTTCTTAGCTTTCTTATCATAAGCCAACTCAAAGACAACTGGTTGTGTCGATTCGTATGTGATTGCCACGTCGATGACAATCGATCGTCCTCCACTATCATGGAGAATTAAGTCGGGAATAAGGAATCTGCCATTATTCGACCGACAACGGTACTCCTTACGGACACGCCGACCATGCGACGCACACTGCCTTGCTAACAGCTCAACAATGCGATCGTGTCTTCTAATGTGCTGGCCTTTGAGTTCGTGACACTTTGACAGGAGGTGTCTGAGGGTTTCATGAGGAAATCGGCAAAGCCGACACTCTCTTAGCCCTTCTCGCCCTCTAGTCAGCGCAGTTCTGGTCGGGTAAATATCGGTCCTCAGTTGTAGGCACCTGCACCAGGTACTTGCCTTCATTCCCGATGGTCTCCTTAGCCAGCTGTTGCTGACACTTGAACCTAGGAAATGTTGGACACCTACTCCCTGTACTGGAAGCCATTCCCAGCCCATTGCCTCCGCACGGCGCCAGTTTCCCAGCACCTTTTTCTTCCGACAGGCTCCCCAAATGGAGCTTCTATCTTCTTCCGATAAGGCCGACAGAATTTCCGTCTCCATAGCGAAGGATGATGCTGCGAGTCGCTTCAGGGATTTGGCTTTCGCCATTGGGACAATTGGTGACAATTTCGGGATGGCGAGACCACCATCCTTACTAGCTGCATACAAGACCCCATCCGTCGCGGATGGAGGCAGCTTTACTCAAACCTTCACCGCTTTCCGTACCATCCGATCTAGACAGTCTAGGGCTACCCCAGAAACAGGGCAGTACGTCATTTGATGAAGGAGTCGTGGTACAGCGTATGTACACAGAAGTGCCACCCGCTAGTTCGGCTTAAGGCCGATACCACTCGCCTAGATCCTCTCTATCATTAGGTCTAGATGTCCTTCTAAATCGAACGTACGTGGTCTCCTAAGGGGGATGAACTCTACTCCGAGGTACTTCATTGTACTCTCTACCGAGACTTGGGGGATCTCTTCCTCTCCCACCTTCCACTTGGCAGCAGTATCCACAACTACACAGTCACAGGTACGCCGGAGTAGTACGGATTTACACTTCCTGACGTTCAGTTCAAGTCCAAACCCCCGGCAAAAGTCAGAGACGATCGCCAGTTGTTCAGCCATGCCCTGAATGCTCTCAGCCACGACGATCATGTCGTCGGCGAAACCGAGGCAACCCAGTCGCTGGGAAGCCCCGCGGAGCATAATACCATAACCACTCCGCTGCAACCTGCAATAAGCGGGTCCAGGGTCTTTGAACAACTCCGTACTAGCCGGGTTGCCCTGCATTACACCCCTTTCAAAGCGGATCGGCTGGGAGAACCCTCCTCCCACTTGGAGTAGGGTGGTGCTGACACCGTAGAGATACTTGAAGACTTCTTGGTATGCATCACACACACCCAAGCGTTCCAGAGCGGAGAACAGATGAACGTGCCTTACTGAGTCGAAGACCCGGGCAAAGTCAAGTAGGACATCGCCGTCTCAGGAGTCTATGTATTCCCATCTTTGAGCAAACGGGAGAACAAGAAATTGTTCTCTGCGATACCATCACATGGCACAAACCGGCGCTGAATCTCGCTGATGGGCATACTACAAGAGAGTTTCTTGGCCAACATACTGCGGAAGAGCTTTAGAAGTAAATTACCAACGGTAATGGACCTCCAAGTGCTCATGTCCTTGGGTTGCGCACCCGCCTTCGGGATAAGTACCGTAGGGTGCGTAAACTGAAAAGCGGGCACCTTTCGGAAACGTAACTATCAATTGAAGAGGGTGGCTAACTCATGCTCCACGCCCCTTTTCAGAGCTCTTTTCAGGCTCACGGGACATAAGCCATCAGGCCCACTGGCTCCACGGAGGCGACATCCTTTGATGCGCGCTTCACCTCATCGGGTGTGAAGTTCAATGGTTTGGTACATTTGCTGTCCCCGGCATATTCGAGTAGGCCGCACAAGTCATTGAGCGTTTGGAAGAGTGTACTGAAGTGCTTTTCAGCTGTCTTCAGATCCGGCGTCACCCGGGTGTTTTCGCCGTCAAGGATGGCGGTCGCGAGCTTTTCTGGCGCAAGATCCCACAGTCTTTGCACTTCGGCAAAGCGGCGTTTACGCCTCTGATTGTAAGACATCTTATACACTCGTCGCCTGCTCGCACGACGACTTGGCAGACGATCTTGGATTGGAGGTCCACACAGCTCAATCCTTTTTACCACTCTGTGCGTCGTTTTCACGACGTACTCCCAACTCGCTTTCAGTCCTTGTACCATTCCGTGTCCACACTCCCTTGAGGTAGGTTTCTGCTCAGGAACATCCTGGTCTTGAACCTTTTCCGTTGGAGTAATCATCTGATTCGCTCGCTGCTGCCAAAGCTGCAGACGATGCAAGGCTTTCTACTTGTTCAGAATTTGTGTCTTCGTTTTCCCTTGGAACTCAGTTATTAAAGCACGTTGGATTTGTCTGGTGAGGTTTGTCAATCCTTTAGCCACCCTGATAAAGTTCTTCTCCTCATCAGGAGACCAGACTCTGTTACTTGGTAACCTTTTTGACGCCTCCAGCTTTTTCAACCATTCCTCGTTCCGAAATGCGGGATGGATGTGTCTTTTGTGTTCTGTCATTGAAAGTTTTGAAACAAACTTTCTCTCACATGCCAAACAGGCAAACGGTAGTGCCGCGTCGGACACCACTGGGCGAGGCCCACTACATTTGCCGTAATGGATAGTGATGGATCTATAATTTCCACCATTCCTTCCACACTTGGAGCATTTGGACATCACCGGAGTCGAGTGACGCTCCCAAGTGTGTCGACTGATGGCAGCCAATCGGTCATACTCTTCCGTGCATAAGGTACATCTGAAACATCCATCTGTCGGTATGGGCAACACCACTGCTCCTTCCACACAGTCAGGCGAAGTTCCTTCAGGAGTCACATACCCGCCTTCCACCATCACACGACGCAGCCATCTAGAAGAGAGAGAAAACGGTTTAAATTTTCTCACGCAATACATGCAGCAAACAAAAGGAACAACAAAAAAAAACAAGGAAAAAGGATACATGAAATTTGGAGAGAACACCTTCGGTATCTGCCTTGTGTTCTCTCCTCATCTCAACTACCGCAGTGCTTTCGAGAGGATTCACCCGGTATTAGTCGCAGGGACTCCTCTTGCGAGAAGTATGAGTTGCATCTCGCAACTGCCGGTACTTAACGGAAGTCTGAGTACTATTTTTATTAGCCCTTAATTGCGCTAATGGTAATTCTATTTTAGTTTTCTCTAATCTAGGACGCTCTAGTTCTATTTCACTATCCTGATCGGATTTTTGGCTTTTATTCTCTATTACTCGATCTACAGCATCTTTAACAACTTCGTTGTCATTTTTGAACACATCACTCTCCTCAATTAAACGTTTTATTTCAATCTTTTTCAAGCCTTCCGCAACAACCAAACCTCTCTCCTCGGCAACGAGTTTTAATTCATCTTTCTTTAATTTTGCTAAACCCGCCATTTTAAATATATAATTCAAAATGATTCAAGAGAATAATATCACAATTTTATACTAAACTCATTAAAACAAAATTAATTCCGTTTTGGGAAATTAATTATACTCATCAAAAACAAAATTAATTTCCTCTCGGGAAATTAATAACTCAAAAACAAAATTAATTTCATCTCGGGAAATTAATTAGTTAACTCAAAGGATAATGCTATGCATACCTCTTTGCTGGGACTGCTGTCATTCGAGACCAGTTATCCACAAGAGAATTCTCATTCTTAGTATTTTCGCACCAAGTTCGTCATTATCGACGATATCTCCACTAATAAATCACACATTTCAAATAATGAATCACTATACAATAGATGCATAGTCGTCTCCGGCGCACTGGACCATGTTTTGGCCCTCGATAGCTCAGTTTTTAGAAAACTCAATCAGATATAAATGAAACAAACTATTGGACTGTATCTCCATTCCTTTGTTCTCACCACTCCCAACACACCCTCTCTCTGGAATTCACATATACACTCAAAAGGTTATATGATTTCACCACTTGGTGTCGCTACAAAATTAGTAGGCGGAGCGTTCTGCTGACTTATTGGCGCCAACATTGCTTAAGAGAAATTAAATCAGCTTTTTGTGTCCAGAATATAAAATATAATTATTGATTAATCTATGAATGGATATTTTACACAGAGGGAATAATAAGTATGAAATAAAAGTTTTGAAAGGGCTTTTATTTCTGAAAAAAATTAGAAAACATTTTAAATCAATAGATATGCGAGTGTGACGAATTGAAAACCTCATCATTTTTGGGGCAAAGATAAATATTAACGATTAATGCTCAAAAACGAGCAACAGCTTAAACTGTCATTTTTTTCTTCAATATGAAGTAAAAATCTAACATTAACCAAGCGTGATAAATTCAAATTAGCTGTTTAAAAATAAAAACTAATGGAAACAAAAAGTTCCTGCCCTTTACTTATGCTAATTTCATTTGGTATATAAAAAAAAGAATAAGCGGGGAACTACAGTGCAATTACAGCTGTCATTTTTTCTTACATTTACATTAATCATACATTATTCCCTTCATAGTTAAATTTCTTGGTGATGAAGGATGTTCGCTTTTAACTGAAAAGACTAATTGCAGAACATAAATTATTAATGAAGATGGATTTTTAGAAGATAATGTCTTTTTTTCTAAAGGCATTTGACTAAACTATATTTGGAAGAGACAACCAAAAAGCTTATAAAAGAATACTCTAAGTTCAAAAAGTTTCAAAATATTTTAACTGTGTTATAGTATGAATAACCAAAAAAATTAAGAAGAATTTGCATCAAATTTCAATTTTTGTTCTTGTACATGATAGTTCAGTGTGACACAAACTCCATATCAAAATCATGAAATCTCATGAGACAGCAAAAGACTGATTAACGTATAAGGCACAACGAATATAAATGCATATACATTAAACGCATTTTTGCAACCGTCACTCGTAGATATAAACTTGCAATTACGAAATACCTTAGAATGACAAACATTCATAATGTTTTTTAAAGAAATAAAAAAAATTATAAAAATTAGGAAATCTGTGTTTTTATACGATCTTTTGCTTTCTCAATTTACATTATAGAATTATTTATTACATTCTCTATTTTGTAGAGTTTATACATATCCTTAAGAAAACACAAAACATTCGACTTTCATAGGATTAAAATTGACAGATATTTTCATTTAAAATTGAAACTGACTCATTTTATGAGAATTTCGATATTAAGCAGCATTATGAATACTGCTGAATACATCAAATTGAAAACTGTTAATTGACGTAAGAAAAAATATTCAAGAAAAGTAACAAAAAAGGATACACTAATACTAAAGGATATATCAATAAAAATGGATAACTAATACTAAA
>JAPMOR010040837.1:53154-72517 GCA_026543865.1 Argiope aurantia | reverse complement strand
GGATATATCAATAAAAATGGATACACTAATACTAAAGGATATATCAACAGAAAAGGGTACACTAATACTAAAGGATATACCGGGTGCGGCATAAATTCGTGCAAACTTCAAAAAATCATAATAAAAAAGTAATGCTCGAAAAAGAAATTGCGGTTTGCGGAAATATGTTCAGAGAGTCTGGATTTTGTTATTTCCATTAAAAAATGTATTTAAAAAATGACAGACAGATGACGCTCACACGCTATACCAAGACTGTTTATGCAAATCAGTATAGCTATAAAACACAAAACTGGAAATGTTTGGTTTGGTTTGGTTTGGTTTGGTTATATTAACGTCCCGTTTGAAGCAACACTAGGGCTATTTTGGGACGGACCTCGTAATTTTGAATCACGGTCAGAACGGTCAGATGACGAGGACGACACCTGAGCTGGCACCCCCCTCTCCACACCACACCAGCGGGAGGACGTTTGGTCATGACGGATTTAACGTGCAACTGACCCTCTTACACGACGGTTCTTCGGTGGAATCGGGCCTCGAACCTAAAACCCTCCGGTTCCGAAGCCTAGACCTTACCACCAAGTCACCGCGGCCCCAAAATTGGAAATGGATCTGTCATTCGACGCCAGTAGCATGCTATCGCTTCCGGATCGAGCATTAGTGGTGAAACTATTCTATAAGAGCGGTGAATCCGCGACTAAAGCATTGCTACAGTTACGGACGGTGAAAGGAATTAAGGTGAAGAAAACCCACTGTCATTGAACGAGATATTGAATTTAGTTCGCTGTTTTGAGGAAACGGGAAGATTAGAGGATCATCCACAAAGTGGCAGACCATCCGTCAGCGCTGACAGCGTCTATGTTGTCCAAAGGGTCATGAGAAATGTTGCAGCCGGGACTTAAACGGGAAGTTCCAGTGCACGTAAAGCAGGTAAAATAACAGGAATTCCGGAAAGGTCGATCCGACGCATTCTGCACGAAATCTTGAAGCTGCATCCGTACAAGATAGAGGCATTTCACCAATTGTTGCCAGCAGATTGCGAGAAAAGACAAGTTTTTGCAACATGGGTGCTCGCGCAAATGGAACGTGACCCGCAATGGTTACTGAACATCAGGTCGACAGATGAAGCCCACTTTTCATTGCATGGTGACGTTACACAAAACAGTCGTATTTGGGCAGCCTCAAACCCTCGTACGTACACGACCAAACCACTAGATTCTCCACATGTGACTGTTTGGTGCGGTTTCACTGCGTCCTTCATTCTAGGCCCTTTCTCTTTTGTAGAGCGTTGTCCTGTATCCGGTTGGAAAACCTGTTCCGTCACTACAGAACGCTATCTTAGGCTTTTGCGAGACCACGTTATGCCTGCTTTGCAGCAAAGACGTGCGTTATCTTCCGCAACCTTCATGCAGGATGGTGCCCCGCCCCACGTTGCTAGTTCCGTTAAGACGTTCCTCCTAGACACATTCACTGAGGACAGAATCATAAGCAGAGAATGTAACAATGAGTGGTCCTCACGATCGCCAGATCTTTCTCCAGCGGACTTTTGGTTGTGGGGATGCCTGCTCTCCTGCCACTCTGATGGAACTGAAAGCTGCCATTCAATTGGCTGTTGGTGACATCGATGCCGACATGTTACACGTAGCTGTAATAGGCGTAGTTACGCGCCTCACTGGCTTAATACCTTGTGGTAGCGGTCATGTTGAGCATCTTTTGCTTTAAAATAAAATTTACTATAATGTTACTGTGTTCTGTTTTCCTGCTGGGCATAAACCGTCTCGGTATGACCGTGTGAGCGCCATCTATCGGTCATTTTTAAATATATTTTTTAATAGAAATAACGAAATTCAAAGGCTCTCTGAACATATTCCCGTAAACCGCAATTTTTTTCGAGCATTACTTTTATTTATTATGGTTTTTTGAAGTTTGTACGAATTTATGCCTCACCCGGTATATACGGCAGATATGTAAATATAAATGAATAATTAGTAGAAATCTTCC
This sequence comes from Argiope aurantia, assembly GCA_026543865.1. Taxonomy (NCBI): domain Eukaryota; kingdom Metazoa; phylum Arthropoda; class Arachnida; order Araneae; family Araneidae; genus Argiope; species Argiope aurantia. Next base: position 70,519 of record JAPMOR010040837.1, on the reverse strand, counting down.
TCATGTACAAATTAAGATTATGAAAATTAAATTATTAGCACAGCCACATGTTCATAGCTACACAAACTGTGGCAACTCAATGTCAGCTAATGTCAGATGTCATTATAAAGTCAAACTTTTTGTGTTATATATTAGAATATAAGTAAATTTTTATTAAATATAAGAAACATTTTTAATTTTCATAAAATTTACTATCTTTATTTTTAAAAATACCATAACATGAATGTAATAGTATATAGAAAAATTCTACTTCCTTTTAAATTGACTTTTTACCTTCAAAAATACCATCATTTGAATAATTATCTCATTTGAAAGGTTTTTGACATTGGTTGCATATGCCTACGACAAAACGATTACAAAAGTAATGGCGGAGTAAAGATAATGCATACTTCAATTCATCTTTTAAAGTTTGAATAAAATCCCATACTTTTTTAAAATATCCAATGCTTACTTTTTGTAATCCGCTTGAATTAAAATTGCTCCACTTGCGGTTTCCCAGAGATTAAATATACATAATTTCTTAGTGGGAAATTATAGTTAGGCCTTAGAGAGCATAGATATTGGACCGATGAAAATGGAACTGAGATTTCTTCATAAATGAAAATCGTTTCGGTGTACCGAGTGTTCCTAGATTCCAAATGGTTGAACAGATATGGGAACTAGATTCATCCCATTAAAAGCAGGAAAAAAGATCGTTTTGGTAGTCAAGAGTTCTTATCTAAGCGACTTAGTAGCTGAATGGAAGAATTAGGTTCCACATTTTAGATGGACGCGTATTCTCCAGTAAAGATGTCGTAAGAAAATTTTCTAAAGTGCCATAAGACTAAATATTTTTACGGCTAATAATCCTTTCACTTAATCAGATTAGAACAGTGATACCTGCTAGAAAGTGAGGATATGAGCTCAAATATATCAATCAACTTGATTCTTTGGTTTGAATCCTACTAAAAAGGAGTTATATGTTTTTAAGAAAAAATGTTTCTGCAAATACAAATCTAATTGTGAATCGCATTAGCTAAAATAAATAGCATTATCTATTTGTCATTAAAAGTATGAAAATCTGAAAAAAGTACATAACAGCATTTTTATTGCTGCAAATTATAGGATTAACTATCCAAAATACTGTTCGATCTCGAATTTGAAAGCTCTCAGCACTTTTACGCATGCGTCAGGAGGCGTTTATTTAATCAAAATAGAGGTGAGAGGAAAGATGGAAGAAAGATTAAATTAATAGTAAGGCGAACTTGGATTGTACACCAAATAAGGAGCTGAAAAACTGTGGATAATTCGTAATACTGTTAGAAAAAGATTGTAATTTCCAATTTTACTTTAGAACAATTTTTATTAGCAGATTATTTAGAGCAAAAATACTTTCGAGCAATTTTTATTTACCATAAGACGTCCACATATTATATTATGATGAATTAATGGAAGATTTATGTTCTTACAATATGGCTAATTTACTTTTTACAAAATAATATTTTTTATCTTACATAAAACATTCCTTTTTTATTTTTATGTGTTAAAAACTTTTTAATAACATTTTGAAATCAACAGCTTAAAATATTCTTTATGTCACTCATGGAAGATTTTTCTGTCGCTTGAATTAAGCCATATAAGCGATTAATACGAAAGTTATGTAAAAATAAAATACTACGTTCAAATACGACACGGTATTCCAATACACGCTGAATAAAAACAGACTAAAAAAGTATTTAATGGGTAGGAAATCAGTGGTCTAAAACGTATTGTCGGTCCAACTATATAAACATTAAGATTGAATATCCTACAAGTATTGACTAACAATCGGGTATCAATTTGAATTAAACTGTTTCAAATTTAAAAGCAATTATTACATGCATAGGAATGCGAATTTAATTTGATAAAAAGCGACTCATGGAATCTGAATTAAAAATATTGAAAAAAATTTACAAAAGTTAATTTGAATTTTGCATAAAGAAATGTCTTATCAAGTAATAAAACATTTTCATAAAATACTTATTCTGGGCCATATCTGAAAAATTCTTATAATAAAAACAGACAAATTCTTGTATAAATGTAAAACTTCCCGGAATTTTTGAATTTTCAGATATTTAAAAGAATTATCTGGCTACCGATAAATCTATATTTTTTATCTTTTTTCCTCGAAATCCAAAGAACATTATTTAATTCAACAGATGAACTTTAAGATAGAGAAAGTTTCGGAAGTTAAAGATACCGAAATGGCTCAAGGCCACAGTCAAATGATTTCAGAGACACAGTCGGTTTACTTATTTATCTTAGTGAAAACGAAGTTAATTCCAGAAGAAATTTAATCCAGATTATATTTATATATATGTATATATATATATAGTTCTATTTATATTAAACATATAAAACGTGTTTTTACCAATAAATCCCCACTGCTCTGAAAAAATTCTGTAAGAGATGACAGAGAAAATAATCATCTCACAAGAAAATCTTAGATTAATCTGAAATGTTTATGCACTTTTCTGTTATAAATAATTACTAAAGGCAAATTCAATGGCTTGTAAAAGAAAATGGCTGGAAACCTAATGAATTAAATTACTTAGTGGTGAATATTGAATATCAAGAATGCCGAATAATTTTATTATTGTTGGATACCAATTGAATTCCTATCAGCAAAAACAAAGGTTTAACTGTATTAAAGCAGTAGAGTTTTAGTGAGTATTATAAACACAACGTTATTCATGCGAACTTTTACTTACTAGCCGCCTTTGACAACCATGTGGTTTTGCCTGATTCAATGGTTGATAAATATTTCAATTTAACGTTTTGTGTAATAATGTCTTAATAGCTTCGTCAGCAAAATATTTTAAACATTTTTAAATGTATAATTCATTCTATTTTAGAAGCATTGCCTGTTTTTGTTCATTGCATATTCCTTAGTCTCTTTCTACAACAATTTTAATTCGCTTGCATCACAATAAGAAACAACAGTAATGTTAACGTTAAAAACGGCCGAATTTTAAGAAGTTTTTATCATTCTTAGATTCTGAAATAAAACCTTAAATGTAAGTACATCAAAATTTCAGAAAATTTATTGAAATCATACATTTTGGTGATACTTTCGCAACATTAAAATATAAGCAGCATCTTCGAATCTTTATCATTAACAGTGGAAAAAAATCAAGATTTAATATAAGTGGTAACATTAAAGATGGCTTGAATTGCACTTCAACATTTAAATACTGCTTTAAAATATTAGTCAAAAAAAGAAAAAAGAATTATATAGCAGAAATTTGGTATACTTCTTTTTCAATTTAAGGTCACGTAGAAATTATTTTTGTGAGTAAATATTTTCGATACTTAATGTGGAAAAAAAGCCAAACTTTTGCTTAATTTTTAATTTAATAAAATTTTATTTATATTTCAAAATGCATTCTGAAGTTTGGAGATGCATATTCCGATCCACTAAAATATATATGTGCCAAATTTTGTAGCTCGTTGTCAAACGGTTTATCTTGCAGAGAATCGAAACAAGCACATTATCCTTTATTATTAACAGAAATGCAATATAATAATTAAATCTGAAGTAACTCTATACACATTCAGATGCAAGCTTAATAATTTCTTTAAATTTTCATAGATCATATATTTAACAACATAAGGTAATAAAATGAAAATTTGAAAAAGTTTTACATAAAAAAGGTGTTTTTCTACTTTATTTCAGAGCAACTGAACACTAAAATACACTTTTTTTTTCAAACAGATTGCAAGAAAAAAAATACTTTGCTAGTGATAAGCGCGTCCTCACTAAATTATACAAATATATCATTGAATGACATGTGCTGTCCCTTTTGAAAAATGATGACAGTAACATGTATGATGGATGTCGTAAAAGAATAAAAAAAAGTTTCAAGCGACCTCATCAAAGGAGAATTTCCGACTAAGTAGATTGCATAAGGCAAATTTATAAGGCCACTAGGAGGAAGGGGGCCACAGTCAGGTCGATAAAGAAATGTTTTTAATTTTGTTTCCAAATTGAAATAAAATGTAAAAAAATAGGAATTCCATGAATTATATAATATTAGGATTATATTCTGCACTTGCAATGTATTATTGAAATCATTAAATAATTTATATTGATTTAATAATTATTCATTTAAGTAATTATATTCCATTTGATGTGTTCAGTGAAATAAAAAGTAGTATATAATAATTTATAAAAAATAATTTTTATAAATTAATTATTTTCGTACAATAATGAAGGTAATAAAACAATTTAAAAACCATACAAACATTTATAAAATAATTTTTATGCCATTTGTTTGAAATTATTTAAGCACATTATGATAAGCACATACCTTTATTTGTAAGTGTGGTGAATGCCTATCATAAATAATGTATATCTATCATAAATCATATAGATATACAGTGGTGGCCAAAATTGTGGACACTTTTGAAAATTTTTATGCTTTCTAACTTTGTTTGCTTATATAAAAAGTAACGTTTCACAAAATGCAAACTCTTATATATAATTTTAAAAAGAATTTAATGCTGATTTCAATAACAAAAGCAGAATTCAAATATTTACGGTACAAAAAAAAGTTGGGCTGCAATAATTATCGATATGCATTAGATGGCAATGACTGTAGTGAGTTATCAGTACTTTTTATACACTGCTGTAAATTGAGATAAGGATTTTTTCGTTGATTTCTACCTCTTAGTATAACATCTAATAATCTTCTCTTGATTGTTCTTGAACTGACATAAATGCCAGTATCATTCAATTGGCCGCTGATGGCATTTTTCTATCTTGGAGACATAGTCATTTTATTCTTCGATCATCAAAAGACACGGTGCACCGTTTTCAGCCATTTCCTGCTTTGTTTTTAATTGAATTTGTCTCCTGATATCGTAAACAAAACTTTAGGACTCCAGATGCAGTCATTGATCCACCCATCTGTCTTGCAATTTCAGCATAGGAAAGACCACTTTCTTGTAACACATTAATCTTAGTTTTATTTCTAGGTGTCCAATATATTCTTTTATTTCATGTCAATGCTTCTTAACTAAATATTAGAAATATTTACAAAAAATCAAACTATATATTAAAATGATTAACAAAATTTCTAATTTACAATTTGATTACATAAAAAACAGTCTTCTTTCTGCAGAAAAAAAGCAATATGACTTGTTCCAACTTTAAACATGTCAGCTTCTGCTAGCAGTTATTAATACTTGATTAGTTCCCGGAATAAGAACAGTGATTTGACAGGAAAGTTAGAAATTACAATACATTTCATGAATGTGTTTGTTATTCAGATTAAAGTAAGAATAACTTTTTTTGTATTGCAAATATTTAAATTCTCCTCTTTGTATTTAAATTAGCATTACATTCTCTTTAAAATGATATGTAAGGGTTGGCATTTTGTTAAATATAACATTTTCTATAAGCATACAAAGTTAAAAAAACAACGATTTTTAAGTGTCCACGATTTTGGCCACCACTGTATATATGATTTATGATATATATATATATATATCATAAATCATATCAAATATCTGTAAACTACAGCTCCGTCGAGGCTGTATGTGATGCAATTGCCATGCTGCTCATCATCCGGGTATTGACACGCGAAGCTTTGAAAAAGCTACTGTCTTTCTCTTCGGAACGCTCTCGCATACTGACTGCCTCGGAGAAGTTCGTACTAAAATAGTAAAAATCAATTGTTTATTTAATTTCTTTAGCTAAAATGTAAATTATTTTTCTAAAGCGTCCCAATAATTGGAGTCACAACAAATACACGCAACTCTAATTACGACAAGGTGACCTGGAGACGTTAAAAATTGTATCATCTATCATTTGATTAAGCATACTTCCGCTTTCAAAGAATTCTGACATGGATGAAGTATCTGCAGTGAAGATATCCCCATTTAATTATGCTGATCCGCAATTTTGGTTTTCTTTGGTTGAAGCTACATTTAAATTAGCAGAGCCAAAGACGATAACTGCAGGCAAAACCAAATTCAACTACTGTGTTGCGCATATTCCACCTGAAGCTGCATCTATTGTTAGTGACATCATAATTAACCCTGATGAAGAGGATCTTTGCTAGCAACTGAAATCGGAGGTAATAAAAAAATGCGGGGAATCGAAATCTCAAGAAATTCGAAGTCTTCTTACTGGCAAGCAATTAGGATATCAGAAACCCAGGGAGTTACTTCGTGTTATGCAGTGGTGTGCGGAAACTCGCAACATTTCTGATGCTCTATGTTAGAACTCTTTCTTCAACAAATGTCAAGTAATGTGCAATCTATTCTAACAGCTATCACTCCTCTCAACGACACTAAAGCTGCAGAAATGGCTGACAGAATTTTGGAAGTGACACAGCCGGAGGTAAGCAAAAGTTCAAGCTCTGATTCTAGTGCAATTTTGAATAGTGCTAATTCTCACGCAGATCATTTTGAGGAAATTAGAGCACTTTCAAAAGAAATTGCATCTTTGCTCAGATCAAGAAGCGTCTCTCGGCGACGCAATCACTTTCGCTTTCGAATGCGCAGCTCTTTTGCATCCAAGTACATCTGCTGGTATCATGAAAAATTCCAAAACAAAGACTGTGTTACAATAAGCTCCTTCTCGAGAAATGTCAACGGGGAGACTTAGAAGCTACTATCCTCCTTCCCATTGAAACATCACAACATTGTTACCTTTTCATATTTGATAGAAAATTAAAAAACTTTCTTTCCTTATAGATACTGGAAGTGATTGTTGTATTACAATATTTTATTTGCCGGGAAAATACAATTTTCGCGGCAAATAAAAATGAAATAAAACAAAATCCCAATCAAATTTTTCATGCTGCAAATGGTTCACCAATAGAGGTTTAGGAAAAAAAATGTTCTCTTTAGATTTAGGACTTCGAAAAAAAATTTGTATTTCCATTTTATATTTGTAATGTTTCTAAAGTAATAATTGTTGCTGATTATTTGTATCATTTCAACTTAAAAGTTGATCTAAGAAAACGTTGCTTGTATGATAACGATACTAAATTAAAAAGCAATGCTATATTTAAAAATGCTAATGTTGTATCTGTAAGAACTATATATGGCAATTATCAGCTTACTAAGATATTAAATGAATTTCCTAACTAAATCGCCTTGAATGGATCAAACTGTTCAGCATAATGTAATGCATCATATACAAGCATTTGGGGCACCTGTATTTGACAAAGCTCGACATCTGGCACCTGATAGACTCAAAATTACCAAAATGGAATTTCAACACGTGCTTAATTTAGGCCACATACGCCCGTCAAGCAGTAATTATTTATCTCCATGATATATGGTTCCGAAAAAGGGATCGTTAGAATGGCGCCCAGTTGGCGATTATCGCTCCTTAAATGCCCAAACGGTCAAATTTAAATATCCAATCCCATGCATAGTTGATTTTGCTAGTGAATTACATGGCAATAAAATTTTTCTACATATCGATCTTGTAAAAGCATTTCACCAAATTCCTCTAGCTCCGGAGGATATTTATAAAACCGCAATAATTACTCCTTTCGGTCTTTCTGAAAGCACAAGAAAGCAGTTTGGTCTATGCAACGCTTCTGTCACTTTTTAAAGATTTATAGATGAAGTAACTAGAGACTTGGAGGGTATATATGCCTTCATTGATAATATTTTATTAGCTTCAAAACTCATCAGGAGCAAATGCACCATCTGCGAGCTCTTTTTACTAAATTGTGTAATTATGGATTGATAGTTAATCATTCAAAATATAAATTTGGTACGTCTAGTTTAGAATTTCTAGGATATCAAATTTCAGGAAATCGTTTACAACCATTACCTGATCATATTGAAGCTATTCAGAAGTTACCCAGATCACAAATTTTAATTCAGTTGCGTCGATTTTGGGGCGTGTTTAATTGTTATAGTAGATTTATTACTAAAGCTGCTCAAATTTTAGATCCTCTGAATAAATTCTTAGAAGGACACAAAAATAAAAAAAATCTTCTCGTCCTTCTAAAAAGCCAGAAACTCCGCTTTAATGGTCTTATGATACATATAAAGCATTTATTTTGGACAAGCAAGCCCTTGCTAATGCTACCATACTAAAATATCCAATTCCTGGTGCTGAATTAAGTCCTTGGTCGGATGCATCAGATGCAGCAATTGGAAGCTCTTTGATGCAATTGAGCAATGAAAAATGGCAACCAATTGCCTTTTTGTCAATGAGACTCAATAAAGGTGAGAGAAACTGGTCCACATACCATCGGGAATAGTATTCTATTTATGCATCTATAAAAAAATTCGTCATATGCTTCAGGGTCGAAATTTTTCTGTTTACACGAATCAGAAACCTTTGATTTTTGCCTTCAAACAAAATCTTGAAAAATGTACGCCACGTCACCTCAGACATTTAGATTACATATCGCAGTTTTCAACTGACATTTGCCATGTTAACGGAAAAGATAACATAATTACCGATGCTCTTTCGCAAATAAAAATCGATGTAATAACAAGTCCATCAAAATTGGGCCATAAAAAATTGTTCAAGAGCAATTGAATGACTCCGAGTTGCATCAATTATTACAGTCAAACATATCTTTAAAATTACAAAAATATTATTTTCCCCTTTAAAATATTCACCTAATTTGTGACATGTCTCAAGCCCAATCTAGACCTTGAATTCCCAAGGCTTTTCTACAAATAATTTTTGAAAATATCCATTTTTTTATCTCATCCTGGTACGTCAGCTACCTAAAATTTAATTTCCAAACTATTCATACGTCAAAAAATGAAATCAGATATAAGACATCGACTTCGTGCCTGTGTCAAATGCCAAAGTGCTAAGGTTTTTCAGCATACCAAAGCTCCTTTTAGCACCTATGCCGAACCGGATGCTCGATTTCATAGGACCCCTTTCGCATTCCTGAAGGCAATTAGTATTGTCTCACGATTATAGACAGATTCATCAGATGGTTTGAGATGATTCCAACAATTAATATGACAGCTGGGACAACTGCACGAGCCCTTGTGCATGGTTGGATATCTAGATTTGGAACACCAATTACAATCACTTCCTACCAAGGTCGAAATTTTGAATCCACACTTCGTGAACTCATGAATATTTTTAGTCAGATTACATTCAGCTGCATACCATCCACAATCAAATGGTATGATAGAAAGACTACATAGACATCTTAAAGGTTCTCTTATGGCTCACCGAAATATAAAGTGACACCGAAATATAAAGTGAACAGAAACTTCACCTATAGTTTTACTAGGTTTGCGTACTGCTATTAAAAAAGATCTCAATGGTACTATTTCTCAAACTAGTATATGGTACTACATTGCGTTTACCATCTGATCTTTTGAGTAATGATTATATTGTGAATGCAATTGCATCACCCACTTATATGACAAATTTAGTTTCAATAATGAAAAAACTAAATCCAACAAATCCTATTCTTCATGGAAATTCTAAATTCTTCGAAAATCCATCCTTAATTTCATGTAGTCGCATATTCCTTAGAACTGTACCTCACTACGTCAAATTTAGAACAGACAAAAATTTTGCAATAGATATAAATGGTTAAAATGTAACTGTCACCATACACCGATGTAAACCTGCCTCCGGAAATTTGCAACAAAATTAAATTTTAAAAATTTAGAGTAATGGCAGAGTTGTTCATTTTCCTTAGCGACTGAGAGACTAAATTTAAAACATTTTTATATTTTATAATTCTTGTTCAACATATTTTTATTCATTTTTCTATTATATTGCAATAATTCTTATGATTGCATTCACTTCCAAGTAATTTTCGTTCCCTTCGTCACTTGAGGGGGTGATACTTTGTGGTGAATGCCTATGACAAATCATATATACCTATCATAAATTGTATATGTTTATCATAAATCATATCAAATATCTGTAAACTACAGGCTCCGTCGAGGCTGTGCGTGACGCAATTGCCGCGCTGCTCATCATCCGGGTATTAACGCTCGAAACTTTTAAAAAGCTATTCTCTTTCTCTTCGGAACGCTCTCCCACACTGCTACGGTGAAGATCGTAGTAAAAATCAATTGTTTATTTAATTTCTTTAGTTAAAATGCAAATAAAATTATTTTTCTAAAAAGTCCCAATAATTGGTCCCAACAAATACAAGCAACCTTCTGATTACATTATAAGTAAGGCAATCATTGACTAATAAATGTGATTAGTTTCTTAAAAGTTTTATTCTGCAGATAATTTTTCACGATATCCATATTTAAAAAATTATATTATATATTTTATATATAAATAAATAAAGATAACATTGGGGAATTTCATTTCCGACAGACGTTAAGCATATCCATATGAAGAAAACAAAAAACGAAACCTAGATTTTCATTACGTTTTCAACCCATAACACGATATCCTTTCCCTAAGCAAAAATTGGAGCAATAATAATGAAATGTGGTTGCAAGAAACCCAAATAATGATCCACAAAATTTCTTCATTTGGGAAGGTATGGATAACGATGTATAGAGAAAAGAAGGCTTGTTTCAGCTACTTGAGATGCCCGATCACATCTTCAGTGGGGTGGCAACGAGGAATGTGAATATTCATCACCGCACTTAAAAGAACATGCATTGCCGTCTTAACGTCAGCCCAAGAATTTGCCGTCCATATATCGAATCATATGGAGACGATCTTCATCATTCGGCATTTCTTCTTAAATTAAAAGAATTGTGCTTAAAAGTGTGTTCTGTATCTTCCGTGGTATGGGTTTTATTATCGGAATTCGTTATTGGAGATACTTTATGGAATTCTTAAAATTTCACTCCTAAAAACAGAAATGGAAGCGTTCTTTTATCATAAAACATCCCGAAATCAAAACATTGGAAGTAGAAATAAAACAGAAGTGTTAAACATCATAAAACAGCACTTGTGAATAGCAAAAGGGAGACAGTATTTAAAAATTGTAGAATAAAGTTCGCTAACTTTCCGATTCCTAATTCATAAAAGGCTTATGTTTCATTATATGAAAAGAAAGTAATTCATAAACTCTTATGAGAAAGAAGGGAAATTGATTATTTACACCTGTGTCTGTGTGTGTGTGCGTGCGTGTGCGTGCGTGTGCGTGTGCGTGTGTGCGTGTGATTTTCCATGTACTGGAATTCTCCGAATAGACGAAATAAAATTAAAATTCCAAATCTTTATACGCTTTTTAAATAAATCATTTAGTTATAAGTGAAGCTTTAGTAAAACTAGATAGTTTTTGGTTACATCAATCAAAACAAATTTTGTCAGCAAGTAAATTGAATCTAATATTGATACAATTCTAAATTAAAGCAATTATCCGCCCCTCTCTTTCTCTTTAATTTAAATTTCTTAGTAAATTTTTGAAATGCCTTCTAATTTCAAATAAAAAGAACAAAAAAATAAATTTTATTTAAAATTTTTTAAAAAATTCCGTAGTTTTACTAACTAAACCCAAGAATGGAATTTTTTTTTTCAAAATATTTATATGCAATCTCAAAACAATTATCCGAGTATAAAATATTTAATTTAATTACTATTTATTGTATTTTAAATGAGCTTCTAGAAATTTAGTTGTGATAATTAATTTGAACCATTATTAAATATGAGAGAATCTTGAAAAAAGCATTATGACATTTATCAATAAAAGTTTAATATCAATTAAAAGATCATTATCGCAATTTGAAAGTGTAAGAAATATTTAAAACGCAAAATTTGGTCAAAAAGCATTAAAATGTATCTTTTTTTTTAAATCAAATTTTACTTAACGTAATTTATTAAATGAAGTTGAAAAAAACACTTTTCCAGTATTGTCTATTCTGTTTCATTCTTCTCGCCAGGAAGAATATAACATAATGCCCTTGAATGACCTTGACCGGGTTATGATATTATAGACATTTATATAAATACCATAGATTACTTAGATAAGTCTTTGGCGGTTTACTATTTCCTCTTTAAAATGGTCCAAGAAGGATTTTCGACAGGTAATTTTTCAGAAATAAATGTCGAAAAAATAGCATAAAATATGCTATTTTTGCTATTAAAATTTGATTTCATTTTTAAATAATAGAAATTTGAAATAAATTACTTCTTTGGCATTCAAAATATACTTGTACCAAAATTGGAGTCCCCTAGATTCAATTATCTGTTTCGCTGATAAGAAACAAAAATATTTTCATTTTTATTAATATAGAATAAATAATAAATTAAATATGAATTAATTAATTTCATGGAATTATTTTATAAATCACAGTTATGTTTTGACAACTAATCTACATATTTAAACCAATGCAAATAAAGGCTAGTTATGGATTTTTCAGTCAATAATATAATATGCACAAGATAAAATGTGCAATTTTTTTTTAATAAAACATTTCTAAAAATCAGTACATCTGAAACATGACATGACAACTGAAAAAGTAGCTGATGTTAAAGCACATTAATAACTACATGGATACATAACTATTAAATGCACTCAAACATTTACATTTTCGAAATTTTTATTCCAAAGAACACTTATGTATTTACATCATTTAATGAAATCTCTTCCTCCTTTCCGTTTAAAATCAATCCATTGTTTAATTCAATGGAAAACAGTAAGACAAATGAGAATTCTAATTGCATTAGGGCATTTCCATTGAAACATTAATCGATGATCAAGAATTCAATAGAAGCCTTTCAAACGAGTTTCAGACTTCATTTGTCATTCTATTATCTGCAATGGAAAACCATTCCTTTGCCAGTCTATTAAAAGGCCGCAGAAACTGAGACCAGGGATATCACGAATATGGATTCATTATGATAATGAACACCAATTAAAGATAATTGCATTTCTTTGTATATAGTATTTGCGATTGTAAAGTAGTTTACAATCGTATATATACAATAGTAATCAGTTTACAATCATATACAATAATAGTCAGTTCATAAATAGTTTAAAGCAAGTAAATATTTTTACAAACCTGAAAGACTGGTCTCCCCGAAACTTTCTAGTATGCTTTCTAATAAATGTGACATAAAATAACATGACATTTTGTCATGATATAAATGTCATTTTGGTATGACATAAAATAGCATACCAAATTAAATATTTCACTGCGTTTTTGAGCTATCGCATTAACATACTTGGGAAAGCACTGGCCAATAGACACTAAGATTCCTGATGGAATTCGATTCCAAATTCATATTTATCTACACTTTTAATGTTAAATCTCTCTACCAAATTTTATCTATTTATCTATCTTCATTTTGCAATTATTGTATATTCATATGACAACAGGACTGACATTTCTTCTGAATGATTTTAGTTCAAAATTTGAACGAAATCTACAAATTTGGAGAGGAGACCATATACCGAATTCCATCTGCTTTGTTCAAAGTGTTTCTGAATTTTCTTGTTCAATACAGATATATAGACACACGGAGATACAGACAGAAATTTGTCTAAAAATATTTTTTTTTTGAATTCATGCAAGTCTTTGAGATTAGAGAAACTTGAAGATTCGTCGAAATCTCAGTTTCGAATTTTTTGATGATCATGACATTTTTGCATACATTATATTCGAAAAAATAAAAAGATAATGAACAATAAAAACATAAGCAAGATCATCATACCTCAAAACAAGTTTAAATTAATATATGTTCCCGCAGTTTAGCTTCTTACTTATGTTATGCATAATCATTTTTAAATCTTTAAAATCCAACATGAATTAACGTATCTGATCAAGTTGTATCTACAAAAGTAATCGAATTGATGAAATCTGAAATTTCTATATCTGATCATCAGTAAAATGACTATACAATGGCTATTTGGTATTTCCTTGTTTGAACATCCGGAGTTCTAGGTTCGATATCCTATCCCAAGAGCTAAGCTAGCGCCACTCGCTATAATGTGTGAACCAACATTTGAATCAAGCGATTCTTCAATTGCAAGGACAAGTGTTTTTACTACATGGTACTGTGACTGTTTGATTCTATTAAAAATGATTCAACAGTCGAGAATGTTAGTAATCCAGTTGATAGCTAAAATTAAATTGTATTTACTGTTACTACAGTGGTAGTATTTCCTTATTCAATATATTAATTTGTTATTTTAATCTAATACTTGAAATAATTAGACCTAATAAAATGTTTATTTACCTAATTAACTGCAGCAAACTGACTTGCACAGTGTCGCCTTGCTACTACATAAATGAATGGCTTCCTACGAATGTTCAAGACCTTCTTAAACTCTGAAGTGAAAATACCAACAACCAAAAATAAGCTAAGGTTCGCACTCGAAATGTTTGTTTTAATCTTAGGTTCGATGTCCTACCCCACTAGTTATACGTACACGATGCATTGAATCTTGACTCGAATGCTTTATCCCATGTTTGAATCAAATGATTCGTCAGTTGCAAAGATTAGGATCCATCCAGGGAGTATCCATTAAATTCGACGCATTTGGCAGTTTAAGTGGTCATTTGAAGGTGCTGAAGTTGTTATCGCAGTTGCGATATGACATTGTTCCTATTCGTTTAAAAAATGAGACTCAAAATAGAATTATGAGCCTGATTAACGGCAGCAAAAAAGATTCGCGCCATGTATCCACACTAACAAATAAATGCCGTGTTGCGAATGTTCCAAATTCCTTTTAACTGGGGTGTAAAAGACTCGCAGCCACCAAAGATCTCTTAATAAGTATGTTCGACAATTGGCATAGGAAGCTCATTAATCAAAATTCTGCAGGATGGTGTCACATGATGCCAAGTGTCCATGATAGTAGTATCACGTAATACAGGCTTTAATGGCTGCGTGTCATTGAAGGAAGAGGCGAAGCGAATAATGTTGCACATCACGTTTCTTCCAAAAACTCTCAAAGTACAGTAATCCTTTTTTTAACAGAAGGTGTCGGAGTAATCAGTATTTTCATTCGAATAAATGAAGAACTATTTATAGATTACGAAGTACTGTTCTATAGTTATTTTTTATTAATAGCTATAACTTGGCTGTCATATTTATTCATATATCAGTGACTAAAGTGCATACTGCATCATAACACAGTTACCAAGACATTCTCAGCAACAAATGTGAGAGTTCTTCAATTTGGATTCAGTCTCACCTTCATTTGAATGCCTTTCATCATCAAGTAAAAGTATCTAGACATGTATCAAATAGTCTGTTAGCATGTCTATATTTTCCCCGCTAAGATTGCTAACTATTAAGAGAGTCAAAATATATCTTTCAAGAATATGATGTCTTAATTTTCTGAAATCAGTGTATCTATTATAAAGCATATCTATTTTTAGAGTTGAATAAATTTATATGAAACTCTGTTCAGGGGATTAGGTGAGATACTAGATGCTCCTTACAGAATTAACAGTATTTCAAATTTCATTTCTTTGAAACTGTGATGCATTAAATGTTTTGGGATTTCTAGGCAACGAACTGAAAAATATCGAAATGTAAGAGAAAATTCACTCTTACCTGTCTTTCGGGAACTTCTGAATCAGAAGAATCGAGATATTCCAACATAAATTAGTTCACATAAATATCGGAATCGTTAATCCAAGCTTTCTGTTTCTTTTTTGTCATTTTTTTTTTACTTTTTAGATGAGGCCAGGCACAGATAATTATATACAAAAATTTGCATATTTCATTTCACGTGCACAAATTCTTTATACAATATACAACCGTCTTTGGTTTCGTTCTCACCCACACTACCAAAACTGAAACTTACATCTGTTACTATGGGATCATGGGATTTTTTTCTGACGTCACCAGCGGGCATGCGCATAAGAGTTGCATCATATTATAGTTAAGCTAGGAATTCCAACAAACTGCATTCAGTCATTGAAAATTCAGTGCATCTGTTATAATACATGTCTATTTTTTAGAGTTGGGTAAGTTTAAATGAAATCCTTCTCAGAAGATCAGGTGAGATACTTTGTGATGCTTACAGAATTAAGAATATTTGGATTTTCATTATTTTCTTGAAACCATGATACATCAAATCCATTCAGTCATTGAAAAATTCTCTAAGTGATGAAAAAAGTCCAATGAAAATTCATTCAGGAGAATCACATCACCTAGGGTTCGTTATCTATGCCATAAATAGTTAAAAACTTATATTTTTATAATTTCACAAATTCTCAATATTAGATATTATTAGATTAAAGCTATTGAACACTTAGAACCTGTGAAAATTATATCGCTAGGTATCTCTAACTAGGCAATCTCTTTAGCAATATCAGTACTTTTATAATTCCTGAATAAAAAGATGCGCTTAAATAAAAGTAAATTTAGCAAACAAAAATGATTACAACATAAGAATATTGGCATTTCCGATTTTATATTCGAACAATGCCTTATAAATTCTCATTCTGTTTTCTAAATAGTTAATAACTGTAAGATAAACTAGAAAGAAAATCTGTTTTTTTTTCATATAAATCAGTATTTTTATAAGTTATTAAAAACTGCTAAACTAAACTCTCTGGCTTGGGAAAATCTTCATTCCATAAGTCTAAAAGAGAATAGGATTGAAAAAAAACACACATTTAAACGAAGTTTCTTTCACTTATAGTACCTGTAAAAGAAAATTTCTTTCCTTTCTGTCACAATACTCATTTCTGAGTTAATAAGAAAAAGGGTCATTTATATTGAATGGAAAAAGTTCAGTGCGTCAAGTTTCGTTTAAGAATCCCATTTTCGTTAGCAACTATACTTTCAATGGAATGAAGCTGCTTTCGTCATTCTGACACTAGAAGGAAAAATAATGAATATATATATATATATATATTATTTCCCTTTTAAAGTTAAAAACTTCATTGAAGAGCTTTTCATATATTTCAATTTCCGTTTATTTAAAGGCAACATTTTTACAGTTTTATATAGAAAGATCGGAAAAAAGTGCATATACGTTTTTAAATAACTATTGGAAAAATAATTTATAATATACTGTCTATTCCCTCCTTTGCTTTTGCGCATGTGCCAGCATATGTTGATTTCACTAAAATAGGAAAAGATGAAAGATAGAAGTGATTTTTTTAAACTTTTATTTAGAAATGAATTAAACATCGATTATAAGCTCAGGTGGCATAGAAACCAAGTATAATCTTCAAAATTTAACTAACAATATGAATAATAAATCTAAGAGTATTGAATTAAAGTAAAATGTATTGGATCAAAAAGACAAGTGGAGAAAAAAGAACTGAAAGTCAAAGCATCTAACGGGACGAAGAACTCTAGAAATGTGCTGAGAATTTTTCATGATAAATAAATACTTGTTTCTCAAAAATGCTTATATTTCGAAGATTTGAAATTTCTTCAAAAACCCAAGTACAATTTTTCATGAAGTTATGGCAAAAAACATACCTGTTGCTTAAGTTTTGC
>JAPMOR010040837.1:0-48154 GCA_026543865.1 Argiope aurantia | reverse complement strand
TGTGTGTGTGTGTGTGTGTGTGTGTGTGTGTGTGTGTGTGTGTGTGTGTGTGTGTGTGTGCGCGTACGTATGTTATAAGTTTCATGCTTGTTTCTGTTCATTGTGTCACGCATCTCCCTAATTCTCCACCATCTAATTTAAAATTTGAACTTCAATTTAAAAAAAGCAGCGATTAAAGCTCAAATAATACAAATAAATCTTGGCTGAAACTACTTAAAAATAAATGAACTGAAAAAACTTTTCTCATTCGCTTACTTCTAAAGTTAAACCTTTACTGCAAGTTCAGCAAATTCTGAAAAGTTTGATCAAAGCATACCATACTTAAAACAAGAAACTACTCATCATGGAACAATAAAACTATCTCCATGCTTTCATTATCAAAAAAAAATCCAGAATAAAAGGTTTACAGCAACAATGAAGTTTCTGTGAAATATATTATTATAAAATAAGCTTAAAAATTAATTAAACCAGACAAAAACACTCCAATTAAGTCACTAACATTGAAAAGAAAATTTTATGACTTTTAAAAAGGGTGCATAATTTATTTTTAAACCATGATATTCTCAGTAGCTATAGTAGAAAAAAGTTAAACAATTGTACTCATTCATTAAAACATGCTTTTAAAGAATTTCATTTTTACTATGTTGATCCAAATATCTCTTATTTCAATTTTTTTCTCTTTCCGTCTATTGAGGAGGTTCGTCTATTTTGTTCGAATCGATTAAGGAGATCGCAAGACATCATTTTTCTTGCTTAACCTGAAGATTCACGGAATGCAGATTGTCTAACTGTTTTCAGTTCAATTAGAAAAATTTAAGAAAAAGGTTTATTGTATGCTGAACATTTAGTCTGAAAGTTGAATCGAGAAACCTTAAAGTTTAAACAGTTCAATCTTTCTTTAAAGAAAAAGCTTCAGCTTACTGAAAAGTTGTTATATCATCTCTTTGGAAATCTAATTTTAAAAAAATGTATTTTTAAACCATGCTCCTTTAAGAGAGCAATTCATATAATATTTTTCTCCCAAGAATGACATACGAAATGCACTTGGTGAAATTTTCAATAAATATTTTTTAAAATTTTCAAATTACAACTTGAAATTTAGAATTATTCGATGCTCAATACATGATGATAAAT
Organism: Argiope aurantia; assembly: GCA_026543865.1. NCBI lineage: Eukaryota > Metazoa > Arthropoda > Arachnida > Araneae > Araneidae > Argiope > Argiope aurantia. The sequence goes on along the minus strand of JAPMOR010040837.1, from coordinate 47,020 downwards.
AATGTTAAAAAATTGAAATCCTCAAATTATCAAAATTTAATTTCTCCTAAGCCTGAAATTTCTGTTGTTAATTTGCAATTCCAGTGATTCGCAATTTCGTTTTTTTATACATGAAATATCCAAAGAGAAAATAGTGAAATCATCAAAAATATTAAATCTCTAGATTTGCACAATTGTTCTCCCTGAGGTTAAAAAAGGAAGCTTGTTTTGTTCTGAATACAATATCTGTTAAATCTAATGAAGGTAGATGAAATTTGATAATGATCAATCAGAATAGTCTAATTCCATCAAATTTTGAAATATTTCAAAAAAGAAGACTTGTGCTAGTGAGTACTGTCATTGTAATACTCAAACAGCTTGAATAATGCAAATTTGCTTATTGGTTAATCAGAATTGCAAATGTGCATCCAATTTTAAACCAGATCCTTGCAAGTCTTTACCTTGTGCTGTACTGTATATTGCCGCATTGAAAAGAGGCCGTTGACTCTCCATGGCCGAACGGTCATAGCACTGATCTCATAATCAAGAGATTGTGAGTTCGAATCCCGCTAGAGACAATGCGGTTCACAATTTGTGTAAAAATTTAATTACTTGATTTTATGTTCCCCTTTATTTCATGTTCCAGAAGATTCTGGACATTTCTTTAGTTTACCAGACAAGTGTTCTGGACTTTTCTTACTGTCTCCAAAAAAGTATTCTGGAACTTTCCCTGCTAGTGTAAAAGCAGAAGATTTGTCAGTCACTGTGTTCTGAGTTCAGTTAATAAATTGATTTAGCTCTACTTCTTGTGCGTGTCATTGAGTTCTATACTAAAGTATCTACGTGACAATATTAGTTTGTGTGTGAGCATTAAAAAAATGCGAAAACTTAAGTAAAGGAAATTGAAATTTGGTATGTGGTATTATTATACTAAAACTGCAAATCTGTAGCAAATTTTGTCATCAGTTGGATGAAAGAAAGATGCATATTCTTGAATATATTGTCACAATCTGTAATATTGCTTTTCTTTATATTAATTGCATCCATAAAAGAGAGATTACATATATCCTAAAAGAATAATAAATGGATGCGGGATTATCGATCCAATTCATGGATCCCATGACTTGGAAATTCCGTGAAACAATGAATGTTCTGTAACATATAAGAATTATATCGCTAATAAAAGCCGAAATCTGGATATCTTTTTAAAAAAGGCCATATCTTAATGAGAGACTATAAAAAGCAAAGCTCTCGCAAAAGGAATCAAATCTTTCTCGTTGCTGATCGCAGATAGAATTAACCAATTGTTTTAAGCAATATATTGCAATCGTTAACATAAAGTTGAGGGAAAGAACTCCGGCAGATTTGCTATAATCTCAAAATCAAATCGATTAGTAATTTTGTATACATTTCTTTCTGCGAAAACAAAAACAATGCAAAAATAATTCATTTGAATATGGTAATAAATGTCCTCAGAATCGGAGCGAAATGTTTCCATAACGCATTTCTACTAAAGTTCAATAAAAGTCGTCTTTGTTTGAATGTATTATCCGCTTCACTACTGTAAGAATTTCCACAAGCTCTTATTTCTAAAAATATTTAAAGCTGCTGTACTTTAATTAATCTCCAAAAGCAGACTCATCACTCTCGTATTCATGTCACGTTATTTCGCGTTGGAGAACTCTCATGGATAGTTCTGTTTCTGTTTGTCTTTAGGAAAGATTAAAACTATATTTAGTAGAAAACTTTAGAACGCAAAGTCACAGCAAAATTTCCGGGCATTGCAACATCAGGCAAGAAGACTTTTAACATTAATCATGCTTTATGAAAGGATGCAGTTGTATTTAGTATCACAACAGGTACAGTAAATTTTAGGGCATACTCTATTCTGACACTAGGATAATAAGACATTTAAATTTGTTTTGTTGTTTATAGAAATTCATTACGAACAAAAAAATAAGGGATTATACATTCAGTTGAAAAAATTTTGCAGCGAATTTTCTTTTGTAGATAACAAGAGTTTATTGCGACCACTAAGGAATTATAAGAATTTTACTGTAAATTTTGTTGTGAAAATAAAATTCGTACTAGCAAGAAATTATTACAAATTAATGCACGAGATAGATATGAATTTTCTGATAGTGAAAAGATACAAACTCATGAAATATATTTCTGGGAGAAACAAAGTTTCATGTCATTATAAGAAATTTTGCAAACAACAAAAACAGAAATTGTTTTAATAGAAATAGTTGTTTCAAAGATGCTTTTACTAATGAACTAGAAGGTATAATTTTTCAATTATTTTCTTTGTTTCTGCATATAATTCATAATTCGTTTTTATAATCCTTATGAAAGCTTTATATAATTTTTTTTCTCAAAACTGCAATCAGGTGTCGGCACACTTAAAGAATCAAAATATAAATAAGTCAATAGATTAACTGATAATAATGTTCAGAAAATATTAAAATAGTATTTTGTCATCGAAAGCATGCAAGTGCGAAAAATTAAGAACTCTAATCCTGAAAAATCCTATCAAAATTCCATTTTATAAACGTGAAACAAATCATGTGAAGTAAAAGAATGTGAAAAGAGACCCAAGATAGAATAACGATTAGAGAAAGATCGTTCTAACCATTTATTTAAAAAAAATAATCTATGTAAGAAAAAATTAATTTCAAATTCTGTAAATTCTAATAGTTTTTGTATGGAACTTACAATAATTTGAATTTTATAATAATACTTTCAACGCAGACATTCTAAAATATCAATTAAAATCATGATTTTTAAAAAAGTAGAAAAATAGATAAAATACCCAATCTTCTTGAAAATATATTGTTTAATAAATGCTTGTAAGTAGTTCCAATGTGGGGCAATCACATGTTTCTGCACTATAAGTATCGCAATTTATAATTACTTTCAAACAAAAAAAAATATTGTATATTGTTCTCGCACAGTAACAAAGAAAATAAAAATAGAATTTATTAATAAAATTAAAACGTATTATCTTGCATTTAAGGATGATTTTGATTTTTTTAATCAAATGGTCCGTCTTTGGTGAAACAGATCATATACAGACTTATTTCTTATTTTCTTTTTATTGCAAAGTATCTTGGATTTTCATTATTAAATGAGATGTTCAGTATACCTTTATTTAAAGTGTGAAATGGAATCTCAAATATTTTAACTATATAACAGTTGTTTAAAATTTAATTTTAAAATTCATAAACATATATTAGTACATAACTAGACGCTAATAATTAACTAAGGATAAAAAAATATAAAAATAATAAAAATATCAATTTTTTGTACAGATCTGCATTTTAATAATATAATAATTTTTCTTGATAATAAAGCATTCTTCTTTATAAAATACTAAAAAAATCACATCATCTAAATATTTAAAAAATGTTTAATTACTTGAAAAGAAGCAGAATCTATTTTATTTTAAAATCGTCTGATATAAATATTATTTAGAAATAATAAAGAAAAACAATTTAACCAGTCGCCCATATCTAATCATTAGTATATTTTCGTTCATTTTTGTTTCATATTAAAGCCATCAGGAGTCGTCTTTGTCCTGAACTATCAGTTTTTTTTTTTTTTCAATCAGGAAAAAAAAATTATTTTATTGGAGAATTTATCAGCCAAAATCACTGAACTTATTTCAAAACATTATATATATATATATAATTTCATTTGAATTCACTACTATCAATGATTATCTACTTACTTTCTCTCAATTATAAAAGATATTTTAAAATTAAAAAAAATCAAGGCTTAAAACTCAAAAGAGAGTCGATTGCATAAATGTTTGTCACTCGTTACTTGGAAGTATAGCTAGTCAATCAGTATGTTCTATCATTTTTATATAATTTTAAATAGTTTTTTTGTTTATTTTATTATAATTATGTTTCTATTATAGTTTTTTTGAGTTAAGATATAGTTCATTAAAGTTGAGTGACATATCTAAACATATTAATACAAATGCTTGACAACCGCATTAACTGTATCAATACAGTCGCGTTGATTAATTTTAAAGACTGAAATCCATCTTATTAAACAAAAGCAAGTACTAATTTAAAATATGATTTCATAAAAGTGATAGAGTATTCTTCTTGATTGACTGTTTTTTCAGATAAATATAACTCGCTCATAAATGCTTAGTTCACTCCAAACTTTAATGTTTAGTAAAATTTTATTTCTTTGCCTTTTCTTTTTTCCTGTTGATTTCACCTGTTTGCTGAAGCCGTGCCAAACACCACTGTGATTGGTCAGAAAAATTCCCACCTTTCTTGAAAGGATAAAACTTCTCTTGTTTTCTTCATTTGACATTGAAGTGAATTTTCTGCCTCGTGTGAATGGTTGGACCTTTTAAAAATTAATGACTACCTTTAAGCACTTGTTTCGATGGGACTCAGACGATGCATTTTATCATGCCTTCTCTTTTCATAATTTGCTTTTTTTAGATTGCTTAACTCGGTTTTAGCTCATTGGTCTTTTATTTTAATTCTTTATTTTAGTAAATATATATTTTTTAATTTTTTTTAATATTATATAAATGGCAATAAACGACTAAAATAACAAAAGTTTTGAAAAATTAACTATAATTAAAAGATTATAGTTTATAATAATTGTAAGATAAGATTCTATACTTAACAAGTAAAAAAATTTAAGTATTATGATAGGTTTCAAGGAAATAATAAACATTATAAGTTATTAAATCATTGGGTTTGTTAAAAGGTATGCAGTATAATGATTGAATTTGTTGTCTGTGATTTATGAATTTTATGTTACACAAATTACAAAACAATGTTGGCCTAAAAAACAAGTAACAAAAAATAATAGTGAAAATTCTGTTTTGAGTTCAATGCCCAAAAAAAAAACATTTAACTTGATTGTAAAATCGTCCGAAGCACTCTAGTGAAAGTTAGATAGTAATAAAATTAGTTTGAATTTCATTACAACAATACAAAATATTATAAATTGTGTTAAAATCACATTTTATGTACTAATAACATTTACTTATATTTAAGAAAAGTACTAAAACAATTGGTTGTTTATTCTGTATACCAACTGGAACAACACATTTATGTTATCTAGGAGCGCAATTTAATCAAAAAGTTCGATAACTAGAAAAGTTTCCTTCAAAAAATTTATATTCAATAGAATTGCTTCCTTTTCATATTACCGTCATTTAGAACAATAGATTTTTGATATCCAATGCAATTTATTCAAAAACTTCGAAGGTTAGTAAAAGTTTATTAGAGAATTCAGTTTTAGTAGAACTATCTGTCACAGTCTAATAGAAAAATTTGTGGTATCCAGTGAAATTTGATCTAAAACATTGGTACTTCATCCAAAACACCAGCCGATATATCAAGCATTGCTACAAATTTTTAATGAAAGAAAAGAATACGTAAAATATTTTGATACATAAAATCTTTCCATCATCTGAAACTTTATTTTTGATGAAAATGTGAATATTTGTTGCACAAAATGATTTTTAAATTTTTTCTTCGACTCTAAAAAAATTTGCACTTTACAAATTATTTTTTTTAAATCCAAAAGCTAATTTTTGCCATAAGTTAATATTGATTTTTAAGGAATGAAACAATGAACTTAATCAACTTCAGCGTAATCAGATTTCCTTACGCGAATTGCACAAAATCTTTGTTTTCTGATATAAGATAATCCATGAGATCATGTGTATATCAGGAATAATTTTTGTAATGTATCGACTGATATATTAGACACTTAAGTGCTTAGTTATTTAAATAGCTATTAAATTATTAAACATATTTTTCTATCATATTTTCTTTGCTGGTCATTTTTCTCTAGAAGTCTAGACTTGAATGCATTTTCAGTACTAATTAGAGACAGATTTCAGTGCGTAATGTCCGTTATTATTCCTAAGCTATTCCAATGGATCCTAGAATATGGACCAATTAACTGTCACAATGACCTCCAAATAAAAGGTACAGGAACATTTTTTTTAAATGAAACATATTAAAAACATTATTCATTAAAGGTTTATAAAGATTGACGGAAGTGTACATATCAGCTGATGCGCGTGAGTAAATGCTCGTGAGGTATATGCGATTGTTGTTAGATTGTTGTTAGATCGATTTGTATGAATACTGTATCTGCTACTAATGTATGATCACCACTGCTGGATTCTAGTGATCAATAATTCGGGCCATTTTATAGATCATTAAAAATTGAATCATTAAAATATTTGTTGAATCATTAAAATATTTGTTGAATCATTAAAATGTTTGTTGCGACTTAATCTATCTGCATTCTTATTTAACTACTATTCATACCTTGCAGACACCTAATGTTTTACATACATCATTCCTGTAAGCTTATTTCGTCACAAAAATATTTCTTCTATGCGAATTTATTTTTGTAAAAAAGCAAAGAAAGAAAATTATTCAATAAATTATTCTATTTGGGGCTTCAAAATTTCACACCAAAACAAAATGTTCAAGATATAAGAAATTTATTTGCATTTATTAAATGTAATAGTAAAACAGATAGCAATTATCCAATGCGAGTTTACATTGTAACATTTACATTTAACATTTTACATTACATTGTTAAATTTTACATTGTAAAAGACATTGATTTGATTTAGCCAAGAATAGGCGCTAGAGCCTGCCTAACTGCAACTAATGATAGGTCCACTCCACTTGGATCAACAGGACCAACGGAAGTATTACTTATTATATGAACAAGAATGGAAATCAATTCCAGTAATACTTGAATTACAATTTCGTCAATTGAAGCGACAAAAGCAGAGGCACTCACTTGTGAGACAATATTTGATACTACTTTAGGTAGGGCGGAAAGTCCACCAGATGCAATAGTTTCAATATTAGACGATACTCTGTTAAACGCTTCAGGAGATGTTAGACGATTCAAAATACCCCCATAAACACCAGATGAAATTCCTGCTGCTATTTCTTTATCTGTATTTATCCCATATCCGTATATTCCATCTGTAACTATACCAGTTGTCCCGCTAGATGAGGCACTTCTGAATGTTGAAACTCCCCTTTCACCACCATACCCACCAGCATCTCCAGATCCGACTCTATAGCCATCCGCATTGGCCATACTTGTCCCGGTTCCTGTACCATATCCATCTGCATTTCGTGCCACCGCACCTGCACTAGTTTCAGCTCCTACACTATATCCACTGGTTACTCCATCATATCTTTCTGAAGTTCCCCTGCCGACAGTAGCCTCAACTGCTGTACCTGTTCCAGCTCCCACTGCTCCACTATATGTGCCTAATTCTCCAAATCCGTAAGTTTTTATAGTTTCAATTATTGAAGAAGAAGTACTCGATGCTGCAGATGAAGCAGTGCTTTCATTAATTACACCAGTCTCCGCCAGAAGTTTTCCCATTATATAAGACATTGCTTGAACAAAAGCAAACTGGTCATTAGTACTTTCTTCTATAGAAGCAGCAATTCTGGTCAATTCATTTGACAGATAATTAGCCATATTAGCATCTAAGCCCAAACTCTGAGCAGCAGTATTCGCCATAGATGAGGCAGTCGCTTGCGCTGAAGATGAAGTTAAAATTTCAGATGTAATAATACCCGAAGTCAACAAATTCTGTGTAAATACCTGAGAAAAGGTATCTCCAGTGGGATTGCCGGTTCCTGTAACTGCTGCTTTACTGAATCCAGTTCCAGAACCATATCCTGACGCATCAGAATCTCTAGTACCGAAATCTCTTACATATCTTGCTCCTGCACTAGCTACAGCGTCTGCTACAGATTCTGAACTAGATCCTGAGTTAGTACCATATCCAACAATACTTGATCCAGCACTGTAACCTCTTCCGTTCTCAGCGTCTGTTCCTGCCGCTGTTGTACCAGCAATTCCGGCTCCAGCACTTGATCCGGCTCTGACATCATAGCTTCTCCAGCTGTCACCAATACCATATATATCAGCAACTCTAAATCCAGATCCAGCCTCATAACTTCCTTCATAACCAACTGAGCCTCCAGCTCCTGTTTCCACACCTGCTCCAACTCCAACATAAGAGTCTTTATTATATTCAACTCCTGCGCCAGATCCTATGTCAGCAGCACCTCTAGCTCCAGAACCTGCAGTATAACCTCCTCCATATTCAACTACAGTTCCGGCACTGAATCTAGGACCGTAACCTTCTTTATATCCAGCTCCAACATTTGATTCAGCACTGTATTCTTTTACGTATCCAGCTGTAGCTCCTGCCATTGTTGCAACATCAGCTTCGGCTCCTACTCCTGCCACAACTCCTGTGCCGCCAACAACTCCAACTCCATAACCAGCACCGTAGCCTCCTCCATATCCAGTTCTAGTTTCTGCTCCTGCCATAACTCCAGTGCCCCCAACACTTCCAGAACCAGCACAATAACCACCTCCATATCCAGTTTCAGTTCCTACTCCTGACCCAACTCCAGTGCCTCCTCCATATGCAGTTCCAACTCCAGCACCAATTCCTGTTCCTGAACCAGAATCATATCCAGCCGCAATTGCAGCTTCTATACCTGTTCCAACTTTAGAAATGTAGTTTCTTCCATATATAGCTCTTGCTCTATCATTAGTATCGGATCTTGTAATGGCCACTGCTGCTTCACTAGCTTTAGCATCGTATACAGCAGCACTTGCAGCTTCAGCATCATAGCCACTTCTGTATCCAGAATCTCCAAAGACAACAGCTCCGACTCCGGTTCCTACTTCTGCACTGATTGCTCCATCGGATCTCGGACCAGCACCATATCTAGGGATATAACTTCCTCCATATCCAGTTGCACCTTCTGCTCCTGTCCTAACTATCGCACTTGAGACTGCTTCACCACCAGCTACAGGGCCTGCATCATATCCAGCCGCATCTCTAACTCTTGTACCTATTTCAGTGCCTCTTCCATATCTTGTATCCACTCTTCCCTCGTTTACAGCAGTATCTCTCCCATTGATATCATATCTAACCATGCCTATAGATCCGGCACCAGCTCCTGTTCCTACTAAAACTGCTCTACCAGCTCCCGCGCCGACACCATATACAATAGCACCTCCAGATCTATCACCGTAGCTTCTCTCATATTCTGCTTCAGCCCCAAAAGTGGCTCCTGAATTTGTGATTTCTGACCCACTAACTACTGCCTCAACACCACTTACAGGTCCGTAGATACTGGTATATCCAGATACTCTGGCATCGGAGGCTTCGGCAGCTGTAACTCCTGTACTTTTATCAGTTCCAGTACCGTAGCCTCTTCTATATCCAACTCTTGCTCCTACACTCTTTGTTACAGTTCCATCAGTTCCCACTCCAAACTCATATAGAACTCCGACTCCATTGTCACTTCCATATCTACTTGTAACTCCTGCTTCTACCTCAATTCCAGCACCATTGTTCATTCCATACTCAGTACCAGCTCTGACGTTAGTGCCAGTTCCTGCACCTGCTTCAGCACTATATCTTGTTGCTTTAGGACCCGCCCCAACTTCAGAATTATAATCTTTTCTATATCCAGCTGCTGCTCTGCCACCAAATCTGGTTCCTGCATCGGCGGTGACCGCTCCGATAGCTTCATTTTCAGCACCGTAGACTCGTCCATTTCCCGCTCTTATGTTAGAATTAACGTTAGCTTCTGCAGCTGTTCCACTGGCATCATATCCAGAAGAAGATCCTTCTCTAGTTCCAGCACTATCTATAGCTTCACTTCCATAACTCATTCCATTTTCAATTGCGTTTTTGTCAGAAACTTGAATTGCACCAGATTCAGCTCCTGAGCTGCTACTAGCGATGGCTCCTGCCCCATATCCTACAGCTAAGGCGCTATATCCGGTTGATTGGGATGAGCCTGTTGCCAGTCCTGAATTTGTCTCTGTTGTGTATACAACTGCTGCTTTTCCAACTTCTGCTGATCCAGAATAACTAACCCCTGACGAGCTTGTTTCTACTGATGAAGACACAGAATTTCTTTCATCAATAGCAACTACTTCAATTATTTGCAATACTTCGGCTCTATATGTTTGGTCGATTTGACCTGTCACTTGGAGCATGGCGCTTGTCAAGCAGTCGTCAATGCTGTTCAGCATTAGCGGAGAAACTCCACTTGGCGATGCTACTGCGATTTCAGCTATGGACCCGGCCATACCTACCCTCATTACTTTAATTTTGCTTTCTGACATACTTCCCATTTCTATCAGCTGCATTCGCATGATGTCTGTGATCATGTCCAGGTCATCAAACTGATCGGAAGAGAACAAGCCACTCTGTTTCAGGCACCCTATAAAATTTGCGGCCACTTCAACTGTCGAATTAGTGTCGTTCCAGTTTTGACCTTGCACCGAAAAGCCCTGTAGAAATGTGATAAGGAAGAATAACGATAATAGAGAAAGCTGCTTCATCTTGTAACCTCAGTTGTTATCGCTTGAACGAGTGATTTAAATGGGAAACTCATGCTCTTTTTATACTGAATAAATCGTGATCACTGTGCTTGCAACGCGACGCAATCTGTCGTCAAAAGACATCACCTGTATTTGATCAGATGTTGAATGCGTAAGAAAAATTTGTTTTATGTTTTTCTTTTCTGATGTATTAATCTTATGTCTTTACAAATTCTTATGACGTATTGATTTCCCAAAATAATATTTGGCGGTTTTGATATAGCTGTTAATTTCTATATAACTCTGAAAGTTTCAGTTTATTATGCAATTCTCTCTTTCTGTAATTACTATTGTATGCAAAATTGCATTCTTAAATACAGTAATCTGATGCACCAACTGCAATCAGGATATAAATTACCTTTTTTGTGCGTCTGGAAAAAAATATATCTGTGAACATTTTCAATATTTTAATGCTACGTAGACCATCATAATATATACGCGGAATTCAGATTTTAGAGTTGGACATCATGTTGGTGTGATGTGCAGTTATGACAAGGAGTCTTCTAATGAGTTGCTATTATCATCATCTAATCAGTGTCAAAATGTCGAAGTTTGTCCCAAAATAGGTCTCGTGTGTCATGAAAATGAGGAAGCTAATTAACACTGTAATTTAAAATCAACTCTCTGACATAATTTGGATGCATATTTTTTAGGTGGTCTATCTATTCAATGATTCTTATGACAATGCTTCCGGAAAATTTCTGTATAACTTCTCTTCCTTTCCAGAAAACTAAAACCTATCTTAATTCACTGGTCACTATTATAGGGCATTTTGGATCATTTCATAGATTCAAGATAGATCACCAATCAACGGACATCGCTAAACTCACAGAAGGGGAGGGGGGGGAGATTTATGTTTAAGATATTAATGTACCAAGAATATTTTACTAAATATGAGTAAGAAAACCTGAGAAATGTCTGAAAATTTAGATTTCTTAACTCTTCAACTGTACATTCATTACTTCCAAAAACACAAAATGTTATTCATTATGACATTTAAAGCCTTTTTCATAATTAGAATTATACGCTTATTTCTAAGGGAGAGGAAAGAATTGGAGATAAAATGTTCATTTCCTTTAAATCCTAACTATAGAAAATGAAATATCATTCGAGATTATTCCCTATTCATAATGGACAACTTTTATACTAAAAACGGAATATTATTTATTTAATATTTGGAATCTAAGAATCCATAGCTCTACTCACAAAAAAGGGCATTGCAATTTATCCATAACTTTTATTTTCAACTTCCTGAAGGCTGAGGCCATATTAATCTAGTTGTAAAACCTTGGTCTTACTATATTCCATAGAAAATATGCCCTGCATATAAATATGAAAACTCTATTGTAGATCAAACATCTTTTTGTTTGAGAGGTGCAGAAGTTTGCAGACAGGGTGTGAGAGAAGATGTCGTCTTCTTACCTAGGCTAAAAAATATGAGGCCAGAATTAATAAATAATTTTTCGCATGACTTTAAGTATTGCAAGTTAACTTATTCCCCTAAGGTTTCCTTATATTTAACGCTTGTGTACAATTTTTACTGACAATTTATTAACCTCAGTCTAAATGGCTTGTCGAAAACAATTTTTTCAAATTGCAAGAAAAGTCAATTTTGAAAAATATGTGCTCTTTTTATGTAGATACTTTTTAGTTTGGGGGGAGGAAGACCTAATCAAGTGCAAACTTTCTAGTATCTGTTTTATACTATAAGATTTTACTCGGAACATTTTTGCATTTTGAATCAGACAAGTAATCTACCCAAAACTTTCTCGTATACATTCTAATAAATTTATTATGCCAGAGAATACCTTACCTGGAACTGGTATAAAATAGTTACGAAACATTAAACATTGGCGTGAATTTAGCATTTTTACTTAATCCATCGTATGATGCTTGACGAGTTATTTGGTGATCAATCTCTGGCATGCTGATAATAGTATCCAAAAATCTAATTTGTATTTTAGGCATGTGTTTCGCAACCGATTGAAAAAAAATTCACCACAAATCTGCATTTGTAGTCGCATATTCTCATACCAAATTTGATATATTTAAGTCGGTGGGCTTTTGGATTTTCATGTTTACTTATTTCTGAAAGTACAGAGTGTAACAGTCAACCCGTAGTTGGATTTGGCTTAAACTTTGTCAGGTTTCTACACTATAGAAGTTAAATATGTGTACCGAATTTTACCTGTCTAGCTCTCATCGGTTAGTAGCTATGATATTAACTTATATTCAAATAGCCGAACAGATGGACTTTCTCATAACAGATTTTACTCAAAATTTGACAGAAATCTGCAAATTCGGTGTCAAAGCCGTATGCCAAATTTCACCATCTAGCGCAAATCGTTTTTGAGTTGTCTTTGTCACAGACAGACGGACATTTACCAAAGATGTGTTTTTCGAATTTGGGGATGTCTAAAATTCGGAGATTTATCAAAATCACGTGTTCGAATTTTTTGACGATTACTATATTTTCTCTATTCCATATATATATATACAAGAAAATAAATAGAAATCTTTCTATTTTTTTTTAATTATAGACAACACTGTCAAAATCGTAATATCATTTCAATATCAAATAGCTTTGGTAACTTAACCAGCATGCAAATAACTTTTTTTTTTATAAAATCCTATTGAATACTTTAAGTTCTCAATTATTTGGAAGAAGCTGTTGTTTAATCAGATACAAAATGTGCTAACAAATAAAATATTCTAGAAAGTTTTTTTATGGTTAAATCGTGACAGAATGCAGAGAACCACATACTTGTAAAAAATGATGTCACAAGATTGTATTCTAGCTGCTTGCGAAAATGCTTCTTTCTAGAAACTTGATAACACAACTGCCCAGCTGCATATCCAGAATTTTGCATTCGAAATGAGAGAGTATTACTTATGTCGCCAATAAAATCAACGAAAATAAAATATTTTGCTTCTAAATGATGAATTTTACATGAGTGTTGATAGTTTTATATGATCAGAAACTGTAATGTTGGCACTTTTCTATTGGATTTCGTATTTCTGAAAAAACAGAAAGCCCTTAATTCAGCAGTGTGGACCCCGTATGTCGATTTACAACACTCTTGAACCAGATGCGAATAATTCTTTTTTTGTTGTTGTTGTTGTTGTTTTGAGGGTTTTTTTTTTTTTTTTTTGACTCTGTAAGGCTTAAATTTCCCAAATGCCTCTATTTGTCTCATTCTGCATTTAGAAAAATTTTACGTCAAATCATAAGGTAAGTGTTTAATCTATAGCTATTAAGAACAACTTCTGAAAAGGAAAAAAATTGTTTTAAAGCGGTTGTGAATTTTAAGGAAGAATGTTTATTTATTATTATTATTTGGCAGTTTAAAAGTAGCTATCAATGATCGCCCGTGTATTCATTGTTCAAAGTGAGTTTAAACTACTATAAATTTGTTTTTAAGTATCAAAATACCATTAAAGCACTCAAAATTGAGATAAAAAACAACTACTAGTGTTTGTTTTATATGAAAATTTTAAAACAGATAATAATAAAACTTATTACTTACTTACATACAATAAAACGCCACAGCCAGAATAATAAAACTATAATTGCTCTGTAATTTAATTTTTAAAAGGTGAGTTTATGTAATCTCTCAAACCTAAATTATATATATATGTTTTAATTCTCTGTAATATTATTAATCTTCTCACCTTTATTTTATTTTTTTACTAGCCGCCTTTGGCTACCAGCCGATTCGCCAATCTTAATGTTCGTTAAAATTTTAATAATTAAATATTTTATGCAATTCCTACTTTAATAGCTTCTTCATCAAAATATTCTAAAACTTCAAATTTTGGTAGTCATAAAATTCACTCACAATATTATAAAGGCCTTCAGTCATAACGTAGTATGTATCTCTCTAATTTTCTGTTAGCTCCCGTGGAATTTATACTTTAAATTAAAGTGGAAAGAATTAATCTGCAATTAATATAATAATATTTTTTTACTGAAACAAAGTATTTTTTTGTAATATGATTACTGAAAACAGTCACTGAGCGTTTAAACTTTATGGGCACTAAAGAATATCTTTCTTAATTTATGTAATATTTCCAGAATTTGTCAACAAAATTTTCTCAGATTCATCATGACCAGATCGATTAATTAACAATGTTTAATTTTAAATGCATCAAACACTAAGAAAATAAAACGAATCGTTTAAAATAATCGGTTGAAAACAGGTTAAAAAACTACTTAAAAATCGATGTACTTAAAACTATAAACATATACAAAAAGCATATAACTAACATAAATACAATTTAATTACAAAAGCATGCAACTAACCTAAAAATAATTTAAATCATCCGTTGATAATGGTTGTCATGTCAACAATGAGAACACAATGCGCATGCGTGAATTTTCAACGCCAGTTACGGTATCGCAAATGCGTGAGTTTTTCTAAGCCAGTTGGGGTAACGCTATGCAGATTAGACATTTTTAATTTCCTTTATTCTATGTTATTTTAATTCAAAAGTACTTCAGAATGAATCTGAAAGATCGATTAATTAACAATGTTTAATTTTAAATGCATCAAACATTAAGAAAATAAACAGGATCGTTTGAAATAATCGGTCGAAAAATCTTAAGCCTAGCCTCATTACTGTTGGGGGAGAAAACTGAAGCCCCACTCATTTGGAGGTGGGACACTTAAAAGATTTTTTGGCGGGAAAGTTAGTTTTTAATTAATAAAATTCTAATTAAAATTCAAAAAAAAGGGACCCCAGGTGCACATTCCCGACCTTCAAGGTATACGTGTACCAAATGTGGTAGTTGTAGGTCAGACGGTCTGGCCTGTAGAGCGCCAACACACACAAACACACACATTGAGCTTTATATAAGTATAGATAGATAGATTATGAATCTGTATTTTGATATTATAAAATAAAGAAATGAACGGTTCGATCAAAATTTTGCTAGAAAAATAAGCATAACAGAATATCGCTATCAATTTTAAGTAATTCCGTATTTCATTCTTTTTCTTTGCAGTTTAGTGGAAATTATCCAGGTCTTTCTTTATTTTTCTACTATATACAAACAGAAGGTATTTATCTCAAAAAATTTGAACACGAAATTTTGATAACTCAAAATGTCTCCTAAGTTAACCTCTCTGAGTGTGAGAAATTCAGTTTTGAGTTTATATATATATATATATATATGCTATGTTTTTCTGTTAACACCAAGAATAACTCCAAATCGTACAAAGCTAGATTAAACTGCAAACAGCAAAATTTGTAAATCGATATCGTAAATTCCTACGAAATTTTATATGAAATTCATTACCGGGGAATAGTTTGCAAAAGAGAATATTAATGAGGAATTTTGGCGATTAAACATTGGGATTAATCGCATAAATGCCAGACAAACAAATGTGTATTTCAGACGTCTTTTTCATTAGATGTTAAATATTAGATTGACCAAAATTTGACACAGAATTACAGTGCAGTCAAAAGAAAGCATACCGAATTTCATTTATTTACGTCAGAGAATTTTTGAGTTATTGCATTTACGGACATTCGAAAGTACATGTCAACCCTTTCACATATTCGATTCAAAATTTGAAAGAATCTAAAATTGTGGACTAAATATCATTTACCCAACTTGTTACAATTTTTAATTATCGCATTTAAGTGCAAGCAGACGTACAAACTGATAGACGGTTAATCCCTTGACTGATATGGTTCCAAACTTGATATCTGTCTACATTACAGATGGCAACCACTGAGCCAAATTTTATCTATCTAGAAAACCCTGTACATCAATCCATCCACTCATATGTGAATATAATAATTCAAAAATTCCGACAGCTAAATGGATTGACTTTTGTATGTAATCTTAGGATCACAAGTGGAGGTATTAAATGGTAAGTGGATGTTAAATTTTAAAATAAATTGGAGGTTTTTATTACTGACGATCTATTTTTATGAGTACAAATGTGATGGCTCAAAAACGCCATTATTTACGAATATGATCAATATGAAATTTATATGTACCAAAATTTTGACCAAAATAAATGTAAGGAAGATATGAAAATATACACTAGTTTCTCGTTCTTATGCAGTGAGCAAGACTTTGTTTATAAGTTTACAAGAAAGTTGAAGGAAGAACACTCCGGCTGGTTTAAATTTTTAAAAGAATTTATGATATCTTTCGTGATATTCACATTTCCTTATTTAATTATCAAAAGTGATGGGAAGAGACACGTGACCAAGCTATAAATGAGAAGAATCAATTCTCAATCGTTTCATGTCGTTGAATCGAGATAAAAAAATTGCTAATCTCCTAACTTAATTTATAAAATAAATTTACAAGATAATTTAAGAAAAAAATTGGTGTCATTCAGTTTTAATTTCTTAGTTGTTGTATATAACTTTTCTTCTGAATATAGATCACATGTTATCACAATTTCTTTTATTCGTATGTATATTTTCTTTTTTCATTACCCAAATTTATTGTGATACTATTGAATCGACTGAATAATTACCAAATACATTATTTAGAAGGTAAGTGTACAAAACTTTCTTCAACAGTTGCTGCAAACTATTTTAAATTAATTTAACATCAAAACCTTTAGAAAGACAGAAAAGTTTTACTTTGAAATTAGTCAATTTTGGGGTACTTTCTTTTGATTTCGGGTTGCAAGATTTTACACAAAAAAACTTTATCTCGTTCACTTTGCCTTCTGATTCATTTCATTTAATTAATCTTCTAAAATATTTATATTGGATGTCAAGTAATTTCTTTTCTTCGAGTATTTAAATTTTGCAAATTGGAATTTGAAGTAAATAAACTTGCTTATTTTTATCAATACTAAATTATATAATCTCATTTCTGATTTTTAAAAAATATGTTTGTTTGTAAATGTTGAATTATTTTTTAAAAAGATCATTATATCAAATATGAAGGAAATAAGCAGCTTGAAAAACTTAAGGCATCTAATTTTTTAATTTCATGTAATCGAAGTTACATGAAAAAACCTCATTTTCTTCTATTTATTATTATATTTTTTCTTATATTGCAGGTTTTTGCTTAAATATTGATTTTTGGTTTTCTACAAAAGTATTTCTTTTCCTATTACCTGCTCTTATTTCAGAGTGCTTTCATATTGAATTTCTCTTTTCTGCTGCTTGCTTTTCCTTTAGGTATTTCTCCGAGATATCCTGAGACTTATGTTTATTCCTTAAGATATCCTTTATAATTTTGCTTTATATAGTTTCATATGTTATCATTCTCCATGGAAAAAACAGTAAAAAGTGAACTTATGTCATTTTTTTTTATTATGGGCGTATCCAGTATGCATTTCTTTGAGAAATACTTAAACTAATGGATATTACTCACTACATTTTTTTTATATAATTTTGCTTTATATTGTCTCATATATCCTTGTTCCTCAAGAAGGAAATAAGTAATATTTAATAAAAAAGTGGCCGAAAATTTAGTCTCAAATATTCACTTTCTTCATAAAGAGAATAGCAAATTAATTAATAAAGGAGGTAAAACTGATTCCTCTTTGCTTCTCATAGACACGTCCTTTGCTTACCCATAATTTTAAAAAAATCTGGAAATGATCTATATATTAAAAATGTTCTTGTTAATTTTCCTGGAATAATAAGACAAAAAATATTTTATTAAATTAATAAATTAAAAGTAAGTTAATTAGCAAAAAATGACTCATTATAATATAACGCTTCCTTAATACAGATGATGGTGTCAAATTTAAATCTCATTTGTGTCTACTGAAAAAACATATTGTCCTTAAATCAAGTATGTTCTGATAAGTAATAAGAATTACAGATTTTTGGCGAAATAAATTAATATAATTGAGGATTATTTACGCGTATGTATGTGTGTGTCCCAAAATGATGAAAAATTATTTTGCCTTTCTTTAACATCTTCACTACACAGCAATCTAGAAACCGAAAGCATTCCTCGATCCTAAAATTTAACAGTTTTCTTCCGACTTAAAAATGTTTTGTGATTAAGAAATTAAAAAAATAGTAATTGTATTACACAATGTAATAAAATACTTTTTTTAAAAAAAATTGCAGTTTTTAAGCACGACTGTGAGAAAAAATTGAATTGTAACAGTAAAATTCTTATATGCAAACAGAATATGAGATACTAAAATATCGGAATTCTAAAAATCGTACATATATTTGTAATAATCTTTAAAATACAAAAAACGAAAAAAAACACACAAAAAAAACTCAAGATTCCCGTTGTTGAGAAATAACGCCTTGACACAGCTACTATATACAACAACATTATCAACATTATCATTTATATACAACAACATTATCATTCTTATTCAAACTCACAATAAATCACATTTTGTCATCACATAACGTAATTGCATTAAGATATGAAAAATTATAATTTAGATTATTTTAAAAATTTATAAACACAGTATAAAAATAAACAAAAAATTCATTGATATGTTCGTAGTTCATGCATAATGCAATATTGCTAATTGCATACATTTCACATTTCTATTTATGGTTTTGGTATCTTTAATCTGGTTCTAAGGAAAAGCTTCAAAATCACGAAATTCATATGCAAAATAATAAATTCTTCGCCTTTTTATTGAATTTTATATTATGGTAACCGCAATTGCCTCTTCATAGCTATATATTGTGCTTTTAATGTAGGTGATTACTGTTATTTGAAACCTTAAAAATGATACTTTAGCTTATTTATAATAATAAAGAAAATTTAGAATGTCTTTTTAAATATTAACTGACTGAATTGAGAATTCTACTGAAGACTACAGTTTTAGTAAAACTACATACCAAATTTCATATACCTACGTTTTTGTACAGTTATGTTTGAACACTCAGAAAATCACAAAATGGCATGCAATCAACATTGAAAGAGCTATTCAAAAATCGTCACAGACATTTAAAAGATATATTTTAAGACCAATTTCATGCATCTAGCCTTTATAAAAAACTTTCGAGTTCGCATATACATGTTTGGATAGACAAGCGAGACAAGAAATCAACTTTAATTATTCTAGTTTTGTCCTCAACTCGATGAAATATTGATTTTTTGTTTAGATATTCATTTTAAAGTTGATTTTCTCATTTTCGTAGACAAACTGATATAATTGCAAAAAGTTTTTCTTTTTCTTTTATAGAGATCTAAAGCATAAATTTCCAATAAATTCTCGGGATCAAATTATTTGTAAATTATAATGCTTTATCTTATATACTTCTTGTAGGAGAAAATAAAATAATAAATAATGTTAATTCTAGTAAAATAAATAAAAGTTAATTCTGATGTTGAATTTTTGTATCACTATAAACTTTACCAGCAAGCATTTCTTTCAGCTAATAGGCATAAATGAATTTTCTTTTTGAAATTAATTTTTTTTTCTTCTTAATTTAGAAAACCATATACCTATTTATTCTATTGTTCTTATAAAAAATATATATGAAATCTATTTAAAAAAAGATGTGAAATATCTCTATTTTTAAAGAAGAATACTTCGCAGCTTATAAATTTAATCTACAATCTGATTTTCAATCGCTTCCATCTGGAAATAAAATTTTCTTCTTTAAATAAAGTCTGATAAATACTATGATGGGAATTAATTTTTATCAATGAAATAAAGTTTCATTAGAAACGTTGGAACCTTTGAGTTTCAGTTACACGAAGGTTCATTTGGTGCTCTTGAAATGTCTTTAGAATGAGATAGTCACAGAGATGGATGCTAAAACATTTAGAAAAGTAATAAAATGCTTAAACTTCCAATAAATAAAATCATATATTAATTGGAATTTGAAAATGAATGTTTATGATAAAGACTGAGCTGAATCATGTTTGATTATATTTTCGAAATGTAGTAAAAAAATAATAAAAAATCGGGAAGGGATTGTTTGATTGCTTTAACAAACTTAAATTTACTCAATATATAATTTTTTATAAGTTGGTTCTTTTCAAGATGAATTTCAAATGAACAAAATTATTTTTATATTAAGCAAATTAATTTCAATTTCATACCTTGCAAATTTTGGGGGGAAATTTGATACACATATAAAATGCTATGTCGGATTGATTTATAACCAATAAGTCTTGATTTCCGTAAAGGGAAAATTCTGTGACAATCATTAATTATGTTAACTAATTCATTTAATTAGTCTTTAGATATAAAATAAATCTATCACTTTAAGCCATTTGCATCGTCGCCAGTTTTGACAAAATATAATATTAGATTCTTAAATGATTATTAGTTTTTTTAGGACTTCTTTATTGATTGTGTTGTAAAACTATACCTATCAAATTAATAAATGCCTCAAAATCAGAAAAAAAATTGACTTTCATCTTTTGCTCACTAGTTCATTAACTTCAACAATTTTTTTAGTTATTTTTCCTGCTGCATTTAATCATTTAAAAAGTAATAATTAGGTAAGCAAAAAATCTAATTATTTTTAAAATATACTTACTAACCTCCCCCAAAAAATATTTGTATTTAGCTGTCAATTTTTTTAAAGTTTTTCGCCCCATGTTTCTCTGTCAACAAATTTTTGTTTATGTTCCCGAATATTCAAATACCATCTGAATTTTATGATCAAAGCAGTCCTGATGAAGTTTAACAGTGTTAGATGCATCGAATTAAATCCACGAGTTTCCCATCGTGTAAATTTTAAGAGAAAATCGTCATAAAAAAAGCAATAAACATATATTTACAGAACATATGACTAATTTTAGGAAACATACCATGTCTGCGACAACAACAGTGATCTCAACATGGCGTGACTTTTCACGTGTATATTCGAAATTGAAAAACAAATGGATATGAGAAATTTACGATTCCCATAAAACTAAAGAAAATGTAATATTGCACCAAATGTAATGAATAGTTCATTAATATTAATGAATTGCATGCTCAAAATCACGAATCTTTCCCTACTGTAAAATGGAACGCTTTTTCACAAGATATGTGAGCCCCGTCGAATATTGCACAGTCATAAAAGATAAAAAGTTCAGGAATGATTTTTCATGCTAGTACTTTGGAAACTTAGATATTTTTCTGTGTCTTCATATCGTTCACATTTAATATTAAACAGAATTTAACTGCAAATGAGATTGCTATCTGACCCATACAAAATTTAAAAAAATATTTGTTTTTATACCTAAAATCTTGAAACGCTGGTCTTCAACCTTCAGTTTTTAGTAATGATTTCTTAAGTTACTGAACAGATAGAACTTATAGAACTGTTTATAAGACCAACAGGCTTTAAATAGCTAAATCGCAACAAATAGATTTGAAATTAACTGTTTTTGAAACTATTTTCCGCTCACATTTTCTGCATCGTTTGCAAGTATATTTTACTTTATTAGCCTGGATATTGTTTAAATGCTGTTATGTCTTCGGTTCCAGAATATTTTTGTTTCAAAAGTATAATTAGATAAAATCAAAATAAATTAATTAAGTAAAAAAATCCAAGAGAAATGTTTAGCAATTACATGATAAATTATTAAAAATAATAATTTTTTATTATTTTTTAAAATAAATTATTGAATAGGAATCACTTTAATAAATTATCACGATAATAATCATCTAAAACATAATTTTCTAGAAAATTATTAAAAATTATTTTTAATAATTTCTCTGTAAATTAAGTATTGATATTTTTATTAGTTTCCTAAAATAATTTAATTCAACCTTTAATAATGCGATAATTTCTAATAATTACAAATTAAATTATTAATTACTTTTTGCAATTTCCAAAAACATTGTTAAGAAATTATAATTTTTATTTTGCGATTAAGCAAACTTTATTTTTTAATAATTTTCTATAAAATTATTGTGTTATAATTATTTAGAATATATTTCAAACAAATTGGTAAGTAAATATAAAATTAAATAATTCCTCAAATATTGTAAAATGAATATCTTTTTTAATATTTTAATAACAAATAATAAGTAATGATTAATGACAAGTAATGATTTTTTTAATAATTTCCAAATGTGTATCTTTAATCATTTCGAATTCTTGAATAATTATTTAATAAATAAATTAATTTAAAATAATTGTAATTTTGTAAATTAATAATTTTCAAAAAAATTTAATTATAATTTTTTTTATAATTTTTGCGAAAATCTTTAAACAACTTTAAAAAGTTAAAATTTATAAAAAGAAACATAAATAATATTTTTAGTGATTAGATTTATTTTTTAATCTTCTGTACTTTTATTCATGCTGATTCATCCATGTTAATCACAGAAGAATTCCATATATTTGAGTAAATGTAAAAATTTCTTGACTTTTAACTTTTTAATAAATTATATGGAATTAAATATATTTTTAGTATAGGGTATGAATTAAATTATTAATTACAATACATATTCATATGATACGGAAAGTGATGCTTCAAGGTACCTCAAGAACAGAATCTGTTAACTTTGGAATATAAGTTCTACATAATAACATTTATATCTGGGACAGTGATTATATTAAAAATTTTGAAAACCTATTCTGCATTTGAAAACTGTTCATTTAAATCACCATTTCTAAAGGCTTCAATCAAAAAATCGCAAAATAATGTATTTATTCTATGGGCGTTTATAAAAAAAGATAATTTCATAATTTACAAATATAAATCCATTTCACAATTAATATCTGTCCCCATCTTTCACGCATTTCATCATATTTTGACACCATTTATTTATGTATACATTTCAAATGTAAGGAAATGAAAATTTTCTTCGTACATAAGGCTTATTTGCATCAGATTCGAGGACACATCTAACTTGCAAGGAAGTTTTCTTAGCCCTCTTTACAGCTGATATCCCCAAGAACAACTATATCACAAACTGCTTCTTTACTGATGACACTGCTATCCTTACGCAGGGCAGAACCACTAATTTTGTCTATTTTGTCTAAAACGTCTATTTTGTTTGAAGAAAATAATTTTAAAGCCAGTATTCTTATCTAAAAATATCTTAAAACTTTCTCAATTGAAGAAATTGAGGAACGTCGATCTTGTCTAAAACAAGAGCTAAACTCGACACCTTTAGCGAAGCATGAGTGCAATAACAAACTCCGACTAATTTCAGATATCAAGTGTCGATATATTCCTAAGCTCTAAAAGGAATTTCCAACACTGGCAAGTTTGTAATTATGCATTTTATCTATTGGAGTGCAAAGGCAGAATTTTTGCAATCTTTAAATCTTACTTGAACTTCAAACTACTTCAAGTTGCTGCTCAGCATTAATTTAGACAATGGTAAATTGCCATTTTACCTTTACGGGTATTGCCTATGAAGACAAGCAATTGAAATTACAGTATTTTACTAAACTGCAGTGAAATTTCAACTTTCATTGAAGGTGAGAAACCGAATAGATGTGTTCTTATCTTAAGGCTTTCTTGACTGAGAAACGTCCTGCATATTCCTCTTGCAGTTTTTAAATATTCGGAAACTTAAAGCAGTGAATTAGCTTTCTATTCCAAAACATTTCCCGGTACTTTCTGTTGTACTTTCTGTAGTTTCTGTTCTGTCTGTAAATTTCAAAAAACGGTTAATGTAGGTCGGAAATTAAATCCCTAGTCAATTTCGTGATTAGCACTTACACGTATCTAATATCTTCGTAAATAATGATTTGAAAGGTAATGCGCTGAACTGTAACTTCATTACTTGCAAGAGAGCATTGTTGTAGCTTGAACTTATACAGAACTTTAAATGAACAGTTAATAACATCTTGCTTTTGTTTTTAGAATGTCAACATAAAAATTCAGTTTTGTTCTAATATATATGGTTTTGAGAGCTAGAATTGCATATGATTTTTAAGAGCTGTAAAAAAGATTAAGTTTAAACCACATTTTGCTACAAAAAAATAAAGTAACGGAATTCTAATTAAGAATCTAAATTTGCCGAGTTGCCCATTTCTGAAGTTTTCAGATGCCATTTACAGCTAGATTAGATCAATAAAACGGTTTGGCCATATACATGGTATGAATTAAATAGTGCGTTTTCGGTTTTTCTTGAATAGTAAACGCTGAATTTGTTTCCTCAAAATGTGATTACGGAGGAAAAACTTCAGAACGCTTGTTTTCGTCTCTGGAAGATAACAAAGACATGCAAAATAAGAAAAGAAATTCGTGAGGAGTAATTCTATTAGGTTGGCAACTAAGTAATTGCGGATTTTAAATAGAGAAAATTCAAACTTTTTGCTTAAAAATATAACTTTTTTCAGTTAGGCATTGTCCACCTTTGTCGATCACCTTTGTTCCGTCTTTCAGGCAGTGTCCAGATTTGTAAAATTTAAGATTTCTGCAAGCAAAAACCGAATTAAATGTGGTTTTACATCGTGAGCTTGAACTTTTACCTTTTAAGGAGTTATTTCTGCATGGAAAGAAATGTTAATCTGAAGGCCCAAGGTTGGAGCTACATGGTAGATGTGACAGCACATTCCAACTTAGTTCCAATATTTCTGCGAGTGACCAAAGATGCGTAGGGCTGTGCCTTATACTGGAAAACATCTTTAATATTTGTAAATTCTACTCGCTTTTCTTGAACTGAATCGCTCAGTTTGAGTTAAATGTTTCGTTTGACTTAATCGTTTGGTTTTTTGATTAAATCTCAAAGGGCAAAATTCTTTTATAATCCTACCAAACTGACAGCATAATCTTTCTGATGAATCTCGGCTTTTGGTATTGTTTGGGCTGATTCAACTTCTTTGATCCAAGTTCTTTTCTGACTAACGTTGTTATAAACTACCCATTTTTCGTCACCAGTAATTAGTCATTTCAGAAATAGATTAAACTCGCTGCGTTTCAGAAAGGAATCGCAGATATTAATGCATTGCATCAAATGAATTTTCTTAAGCTCATGTGGGATCCATATACAGAGTTTCTTGCCGCAGTCGGACTGTTTAATTTTTTAATGTATGTGCCTGATACATTGAGCTTCTCTGCAATTACATGTGTTGCACTATGACGATTTTGAATCCATACTAGGTTTGATAGGGGTCTCAAAAGCAGCCGGATAGTTGCTCACTTTTCAGTGGGAAAAATCACCAGAACGAAATTTGGCAAACCATTTTTGACACTGCCTGACTTTCAAGGCTTCATTCCCATATACGGCCCATAACTTCTAGTGTGCTTGCGATGTGTTCTTGCTTTTTGTAAGTAATACAACAAAATGTCTGGAATGCGCGTATTCCATTTTTTAATTGGGATAAAAGTGAAACTAAATTAATACAAGTTTTTGCAAATTTGAAGGTGGAATTCCAAACAAGAAAACATGTTAGTATCTGTGAACACGATTACAAAATAGAATATGTTAAATCCATCTATTGACAAAATCCGCAATGACTTATTTGCCAATAAAATATTCCACATTTTTTAACAGAAAACAAGCACGTTAAAGCTAATGAATATATTCTTGGATAGATGAAATATAATGGGAGCGTCTCGAGATTACTTTTTACTGTTGATTCTGTTAGGATTTTCGCTTAAATTCATAAAACATCTTATGTTAACATACTTGGAAGTAAAAACTACAATCGTTTAAATTTTACTTAATTCATACTAACCAATCGGGTTATATATCCAAAATTTTTGACAGAATTTTCGTTGTAAAAATTCTGCATAGATGTTAGCAGGCCTCATAAATTGAAGCAAGAATTGAATAATTATCCTATTTATAGGTACCACGATGTTGAATGCGATGATCAAATTCAAATGGTACCCTAGAGAAATTTCTTAATTGAGGAACTAACGTTACAAATATTTGACCTAGATTTTGCTAATGCTTCCAAAATAGTGTCATGATTTCAGTCGGTTGCAGCGTCCTTAACTACTATTATGGAATTAAATCGGTAATTATATAATGCAAATAATAGCACGTAATACAATGAAAATGCATGTAATCCTTCTTACTCGGAACACTCCAAAGTTACTGTATGGTAAAAATGGAAACTTTCACTTTTTATTAAGTTGCATCTACTAATCTTAACACAACACTGCTAACCTTTTCCAATTAAGTGCAAGTTATCTCAATTTTTCATTGGACAAATACAATTCATCTTGTTAAATGGTGCGTTTGCTGATGTGAATTTAAATGCGCAAAGAAATCAATCTTGATGTCAACTTTTGAAAACTTAATCGGGAAAGCATCGACCCTGGAATGTGTCGTTGCTCACAAATCGGAAACGTAACGGCCGAAGTTCGGTACACTCCCGAGTATTCTATCTAGCCTAGTCTTTACTGTAATGGAAAACAGCAAGACGTTGCATTGGCAACATGGCAAGGCATTGGAAGCGGCCGTCTGCTACGATTCTCCTACTTGTGCGCAAAATGCAAGTTGTGAAAGAAAAAGAGCAGCATTCTGCGAGTAGATCATTGTTTCGTCAGTGCATGACGGATGTCAGCTGTTACCGCTGTTCCCGATTATAATTCCACAGTACATACAGAATTCGTTAATTCTTAATAATTTTAAGTATAACACAGTGAAGTGTACAGAATTAATGTTAAAATATGAACAGTTCATATCATTTAACTTTCTCTTATTCTTGCAATGCAGTATATAAACTACCAGTACAGAGGCTTCATTTTTAACTTCGCACGTTACCGGCAACAGCTTCTATGGCAACCGCGTTCATTCTACTTGATTTGAAATAAATGGAGGACTCGGTACACAATAAGTTAAAATACGTATAACACTGAATTTTAGTATAAAAACTGATATTGATAGGCAAAGAAATGAGTTCATAAAACTCCGGCCTATCCGTCTTTTTTATTCGGCCTGACCTTCCGCCATGTTAGACCCGGACACTCAGGAGTGTACTATTAACAAAATCAGTTTCCGAAGGAAGATTTGATACTTTACTAAATTAGATATTTCACATTATCATTTCAATAAAATTGAAACTTGGCTTATTCTCGTATTACACCCTGTTAACAACTTGTAGTAGTATTCTGATGTAGTAGTAATTGATATTCTTCTTTTGAAGCAATAGAAACGAAAAAACCTAAAGATCATTAATGCTTTAAATTGTCGCGCACTCGGTTTTCAAATGAGCGACCGTCAACATTTTGACCCAAGATGACGGGAAAACTGAATGCCAAAAGTAGCATCGAATCAAGAAGTAATGACTAAACTGTAGGAAATTTGCTTAGCCAACTGAAAGCATGTGAATGATTACTTTATTGCTCATCTTATATCAACTTATAATTCTTCAGAATTTGAAATGCTTAAATTTGCATCTTGTTATAATTGTATTTAATATTTTTAATTGCATATTTTATGCAAACTTCAGTTGATTACTGAACCAAATTTGAAAGTAGTACATTAAATTTCAGTCGGTCATTGTATTAATTGCATGTAATTTTGTCAAGAGTCCCGAGACACTCTTCATCGAGAAAGGAATAGGGAGCTTGCTCCAAGTCTTAAGGCATGCATCTTAAATTCAACGATCTGCAGTCTAAAACTTCAGATGAATAACGGAACAGGAAGTAATGTTAAGATCAGGCGATTCAGGAGGTCATGGCACAGACGAAACTGTTACGCATTTTGCTTATTTCATGCCACTTCACTAAAATTAGGTTAAAGGTATCTATTTTATACAAGTGTTCATCTCAACATGTACTCCCCAACATAAAGCATCTTTAATTATAGTAAATCTGGTGCGATTATGAAGGTATGGGTTTAAGTATTTATGATCTCCATATTAAATGTATACGTTAGCTTCTTGAAATCGAGCTTCATACTGAGGAATGAACGTGTTTAAGAAAACTGCGTGCCATCGTCTTAACTAGAGCTATAAATGGCTAAAGAGAAACTGAAGTCGTGCCGTCATACATTATGCGTGTTCATATTAAAATCAAATATAAGGTTCATAGTAAATCAAATAAGGCGATTCAGACGTTTAATATTTACATGGCAATAAATATAACGATATCCAATTAACGGAAGTAAGGATAACGCATATATCAAATATCTCGAATAGAAGTAAATTAACAAGTTGACAAGTGTGACAACTCAACTGTTTAAAGTTCAATAATCAAATGTTGCGCGTGAATTTATTTTTGCCTCTTCGTTGCATCACAGAACAATATTGTAATCAGTTGCAGAAAGACATTGATCGTATATCAAAATCAAGCGAACTTAGAGAAAGTAAGAATGCTTTGCATTAGTCGTATAACCTGATGTTTAAGTAGAAATGAAAAGTTAATGAAATTTTTGTAAAACTTGTGTAGTCGGATAAATATTCAATGTTGCCAGTCCGCTACAAAGGGAATTTCAGTGTATCCAACATTTCAGAAATCCATAAATTCCTTCAAGTTGACCCTTTGTATTCACACACGTAATTCGATGCAAAATTATTCAGCTAAGACTTGCTTATTACTACGAAAAATATTAGTTTTAAGTTGTAGATTAATTTTTCGCTAAAATTTATCTTGCCATTCCTTAAATGACTTTTTAAAAGAACATAGATTCAAAAAAATAAAACATCAATGATGCACCATCTTGAATGTCGAGTGTGAGGCACCATCGGAGTGCAAAGGGTTAAAAACTTTTCTACATGCCTTTAATTTCGAAGGAAACACGCAAAACTATTGGAAGCTAAAATTCCACTCCAATTGGAGGTTAGCGCTAACGTGTCCAAAGCCAGGTGTTTGATTTCAACTACGTCTACATCGGAAGTTAAATCGGAAGTATATTAAACCACTAAAGCGAGCATCCATTGAATATCTAACAAATTCTTCAGTGGTCATAATGATAAAATTTCCGATCACAGATCCACAAATTTTTGTTTGGCACTCGCTTGCTAGTAAAAAGGCTTAAAATAAACTTCGATAAGTATGCCGGGTAACGATCGTATATCTCGCCCTTAAAATTTTCTTGCGAGGAAATTCGGATATAAAGAATAGAACATAATATCGTTTGGTTTTCTAGAATGAGCTTGGAAATAGATGAATCTTGTAAAAAAAAGTTTTAGAAAACCAGCCAAACCCAATTTCCAATGAAGTATAGGAAACTTAAAGGAAAGTAATCTGTTTTCGCTATATTATCAATGTACGAATGATCTGCAGTTTAAACTTTAATTTATTTGACCATATAAAGTTTGTGAAAACTTCAGTTTTGTTACCAGGAATATATTAAAATTCGATTCAAGTTATTGAATTGGGAAGTTCCTATTAAATGAGTTTACCTGCGTCTATTGATGTAGAAACTACCAGATCGTGAACAAAATTTAATCGCGGCATCTTGGTGATTTGTGTCTTGACGTCTTAAACTCTCTCGTACATCGGCTTAGGATTCTAAAATGATGTGAATAGATTAAATAGAATAGTTTAACACGTTACGACATATTATTCCCTGTTTATTTCCCATTTAGGCTGTTGAGAATCTATGGTATAAACAGGAAATATAGTTCCCCAGGGAAGTGGCACTTAAAGCATTAACAAAATAGGTTGCTAGCAATATGTAGTGTACAGAGTAATCGCTAAATGTTATGTTAAGTGGGACAGAAATAGCCTGAAATATTTGAACATCAGTCTAAAAGGGGAGAAGGGTATGAACCTATAAAGTGCAATTTATACTCCAAATATTGGTAACTGAAAATAATTCCTTAGTCGATTTAAGCATCGTTTTCCCCAGAATGTAAAGCTTTGTGTTAAATATTAGACAGGAAAACGCCGAATTCTGATTTCATTAGTTAATGTAAATTTAAGAAATACATGGTTTTAAATATATCGTATATATATTTTAAACATAAATACTAAGCATTAGGAATTTGCATTTCAACTCCCAGCTAATTGTGATGCAAATAGTTCAAGGTCTTTAATTACAAAATCCTTAACGGCTCTAATCAGTCTTCTATAAACTAGTTTCTGAATGGTCCCTGGAAAACTTTTAGAGATTTAAATTCTAATGACGCTGTCATTTTAATATTTTCTGTAATCTAGTTTCAAACGAGTCTTCTAAATCGAGCCTTTTTAATCCTGGTAAATATTGAATTTGGTTTAAAATGAACATCACAAAAACATTTACAGCAGCATTTTCTATCCCTCTGAGTTCCTGTTATGGTTGCTTCAAAGAATTCCTCAATTAAAATTTAAACTAGAATAGAAATTGTCGAGAATACTAGTTACATAGGTTCTTCCCTTCTACGACCCTTGATTAGTCTTATTTTCTATGGATTTTCTAAGAAAGTTTTACTTGATAAAATCTTAATTGTTAGAAGGAATTACTGGATTACAGCCCAATATCTGTAAATCGAAACCTGATACGCTTGAATTTCATATTGCTTTTCTAATACGAGCCAATAACTCGTGTATCAATTGGTTTAAAGTGCGTCCTTTTTGAGTCGCCATTAATAACTTTACAAATTCCTGTCTATTTCGTTTGAATCTACATTTAACTTGTTACGGAATGTTCTGGTAACGCTTAACTCGAATATTAAACCACAATACATTTTTCTGGCATGCACATTTAATTGATGAATTATTTCTGGAACAACTTGGCTTAAAATCTGAATAGCATTGTACATTTATTTGTTTGTCAATATCAACAATCTACGCTTTTCTTTTCAAGCTACTGCTAAGGATGAAAGAATTTCCCATTTGAATTTCATTGAATTTCCATTTAAATTGGCTTAATTGGTCACTTTAAATTGGAGTAAATTTATTTGCAGGCTTGGAGTTGTTTGTAAATTTTCTTTGCTGTTGCTTAGCACTTGAATGCGTCTATGAATCCATTTTATCTTGTACAACTCTTCAAACTCTTTGAGAACAATTTAGGGCAAGATAGCTTAAGCATTGTAATTGTATTGCTAACGCAGATGTGTCCAATTTTAAGAATTACAATTAATTAATCAATCTCAAGGCTGGAAGGTATACAGATAAGTGCTATGAAACATTCTTAATCGTGAATAAAACTAAACATTGCTTAAATAACTATAATCTAAATTTAAAACGTAGTCTAAACTTGAATATTAATATAAATTCAAAGTTAATATTAAAATTAGTTATTTAACACTCAAGTCGCATCTTAGAAAATTCACTATAAAGCGAATGAATTTTAATTCTAAACTAGAACAGTTTATTTCGTCAATTTACTAATAAGAAGAAAAAAAACAAAGCACTAAAATACCATGAAAAATCCGATATAGAAGGTAAAGGCAATCTCGTACATAAACGGTAATAGTT
This sequence comes from Argiope aurantia, assembly GCA_026543865.1. Taxonomy (NCBI): domain Eukaryota; kingdom Metazoa; phylum Arthropoda; class Arachnida; order Araneae; family Araneidae; genus Argiope; species Argiope aurantia. The sequence continues at coordinate 15,408 of JAPMOR010040837.1, read as the reverse complement.
CGTATATACAACAATTTAAAAAAAGAAACGGTTTAAAATCCAATTCCAGTACCATTTTAAAACAGACTCGTAAATCCAAACGAAGTGTTACCGCAAATTGAAAAATGTCAACAATACTTAATATAAAATTAAACAAATGGCGTGAATTCGGGTGTCTTAATCGAGGATCCTAATTGCAGGATTAGTATTGTTGATCACATTCATGATGCATTCAAAATGTCACTTAAAGCAAGTATTAATTGCAGCCTTTTTAAATGCCTCTTTCCTTCACTAACAAATTTTTAAAACTTAACTTTATTTTGTATTAAATCATAAACATTACGAAAAGAATTTGTTAAAGGCACTTTTCTCTAAAATTTTTCCTTCTTTCCATCTAAAATGTGTGAACCATACCACTTGAATTCTAATTTGACTTTGAATTTCGAAACGTTTTCATCTTATGATAAATCCTGTATAAAATATTCGTATTTAAAAAATAACTTTCTCATAATACCAATCTTAAGTAAAAGAACAATAAGTCTATAAATTTAGCAGTTTTCTCCTTTTAGCTGAAGCCGGCCAATAACTTGCAGGCGAAGTTATACGATTGCCTTTTGCTTCTGAACAGAAACGCTTCAATTGTGATGCCTTACCAAAAACCCATCAAAAGCTCTAAATACTAAAATCATCATATCAACAGAAGCTTGCATCAGTTTACTAAATTTGAATATCTTTATTTCAATACTAATAAAACGTATTAAATACTTTAATTTCGATGTAATTGTTTAATTTTCCTAACTCGTTAAACTTAACCAGAAAGTATTGCATCTTCTAGTACACCAAGTCACGAAAAGTAACTTTAGATGGAAATGATTAAAAAATTTATTTTAAATTGTTGGATATGAAATGCATCATTTGATATATTTGCTATTATGTTTGTAGTTATGTAAGCAGGTACACATTCCATATTTAGTAAGTTATTATATATTGTAGAATTTTTTTAACTCGCCACTAGGGATTGCAATATCGGAAAAAAAAATTAATACCGGTATTATCAATTTCAATACCGGTAGATCTTAATAACGGGATACCGGTTTTAATACCGGTATTAGAAATTTTATAAAAAGAAAGAAAACACATGCGTTTCTTTGTTTTATTTGCCAGTTTTATTAGAGTGTAAATATCGCAAAAAAATTTAACTTATAAATTATAACGGTATATAAGAATTGCAAAAAAGTAAAGGAACATCTTATTTCAATCACAAAGTGTAAATACCACTATTCAGTTGTGGCACTATTACAAATTTTTGAAATGTGATCTTAATAAACATAATGCATCAATTGTACTGTCATTAAGCCTGAAAAGTAATTTTGTGCAAAAATTACCAGCTGTCGAAAACGCTCTTTCGGCATCTACGCTAATTGGTGGTACTGTTAGCAATGCGCGATATATTTACCTCTAAATCGCTCATCTTCAAATAAATCGATTTATCGTCGGATGGTTTTGTATATAGCTAATTTCTATATTGTATTTTGGTTCGTTGAAATTGTTTTATTTATCGCAAATTCTAATTTTTGTTCATGAGACAATTCCTTTTCCCTATCGACATTAGTGCCATCATAATCTTCGATAGCTGAACCGAATTCTTCTGAATGTGGATAGGTTTGTGGGTAAAAAATTTTAAGAAAATTTACTATAAATTTAATCAGATTTAAAGTAAAGCTGATGCAGTTCTGGATATTAAGTCGAATTCAGTATCTGAAAAATTAATTTATAGGTTTAAGTTGATTATTGGTTGGATTGGATCTCTCAGTTTCAAAAATCATTCCATCATTAGAAGTAAACTGTTTTAACGTGTTTTAGAATCTAATATTAATATATATTCCGTTTTATTTTCAGTTAGTATATATTCTAGTAATGTTATTTTTTATAGGAAAACGTTTAAATATCTTAAGAATTTTTCAAACTTTGAAAATTATAGAAAGCAATTTTTGATGGTTTAATATTTCATCCTTATTAGCAATATCTTCCACAATTACATTATCATTATCTTCATTGTCAATATCACTGTCACTCTTACTCTCTTCAAAGTTGGAATCCGAAATTTCTATATCCACAGTATTTGGATTCTTCTGTTCTTTCCTTTTTTGGTATAATACATCTATTACTAGAGCCATGAGCATAGCACAATTGCTAATTTCTACCAATCAACTTCACAACTTTTTTCATAACTGTTGCTCCATCAGTCTTTATGGATACAATATCTTCGTTCAGGGATAATCCATATTTCGTTAATTTAGATTTAAACAATTAAGTTATTAATTAGCTAATTTCGCCCGTTAGGAAGACATAAAAACAAAACGTATACTATTTTGCTATGTTGGTGATCCCTGAACGATTTAAAAAATTTCTAGTAAATCCCTAAAAAACGGTATTTTAACTCGTGAATACCGGTATTACAAAATTGTACAAATGGCTCAAAATACCGGTATTCGGTATACAGGTATTGCAATCCCTACTCGCCACACCTACGCCACTCGGTGGATCACAGTACCTTGAAATAATTAGAAGTATCCCATGCCCTGGGAAAAGTCGACCCACCCCTACCGTAGAATTGGTCTCCGATAGAATTGGTCTCCGATTCCGTAGAACTCCGATAGAATTGGTCAGCTGGGAATTCGTAACCTTTCGCGTTTTAACCAGCATGTTTACTTCCCAAACAATCTTCAATATCATTCCGTTATTTGAAGGTAGATTTTCTTAATAGATTTCAATGGCAATTAGAGCTAACCTTTTTAATTCGTGTTCATGTAAAGAATTTTACACGAGCTTTCTTTTTATCACCGATGCAGGAATGTTTTACATACTTGCATGTATGAATATGCAAGTTTCCGCAATTCTGCTTCCGACCTTCAGAAAAAATGGTGTATTAAAAGGGAAAATTGGCAGTTAAACGAATCTCTTAAGTCGAAAAAACGCTTTCTCATAAAAAAAAAATTAATCGTAATTCTAAATATCGTAGAATGCTGAGAAATCGTTCGAAAATCTGCGTTTGACCTAAATTACTGCTATACTCAAGTAAATTGGTCTCGCTATCTTGCAAAGCCAACTAGGCAAAGTCTCGAATGAAGCTGAATTTAATCTGTTCAAAAAAAATTTCTGCATTTGAACAGGATATGTTCCAGCAAATTCAAAACCGATACAGAATTTATTTGCAAAATATATCGTCCAGCCTCCTTTAATTGTTCAAAACTGTTTTGTAATGGACAAAATATCTAAACATTTTAACATACAGTGTTTAAATGATTGTCCTATTTAAAAAAACATTATACTGTCGGTAAGCTGAAGTGTCCTGTTATAAATGTGCAAAACATCTAAAATTAGCATACACCCCTAGGGAACTACGATTCTAAGACTTTATCAAATTTCCATTCTATTTATGCAAACTTATTTAAACTGAAGTTTTAACGCAGTGCAAAATGTGAAGGCAATCGATTCTATTAAATAAATTTAAATATGCATATTTCGTATATTAAAATGGTGTACCGTATACATATCACTACCGTATCTAAATTATGCATACATTCTTGTTCGGAAAAGAGACGAGCTCTTCTATGCAAGCTTTAATTCTTAATTTAATCGCCATCTTTACTGTGTCAGTGGTCAAATTTATCTTGGTTTAAGCATCTTATGAACTATCAAATTCGAAGGTGGTAATTTTAATTATAAAAGGCTTATTAACCACAAATGCATTTTGTTATGAATTTAATGACATTTCCATCTTCCTACAAATCGATCTCAAATCACGTAAATGAGTTATACGGTTAGCAGACAAATTTCATTTTAAATCCGTTATAGTACATTCCTGAGTATCCGGCTTCCGTACTCTCTGGCCTAGTTTTCTTTATCGTAATTGAGAAAAGTAAGGCCTTGTTTTGGTAACATTGGCAAGACATCGGAATTTATATATTGTAAATATATGTACGTCTACTATCGTCTCACGTGTCGTATGCAAAACGCAAGTTGTGATAGGAAAAGAGCAACCATCTGCTCGTTGTTTGTTTCTTCAAAGTGCAACGAACCTCGACTAATGCCGTTGTTTCCTATTATAACTGCCAAGTAGTACGGGATTCATAAATGGTTCTTGGGGTATGCTTAATGTTTTCAAGTATACCAAAGTGAAATGTAAGAATTGATGTTAAAATGGGAACAGTATATCCTTTAACTTTTTCTCTTAAGGATCCTTACAGTGCAGTACATAAACATAATCTACCAGTACAGAGCTTTCTATTTTTGCCTCGCCACGTTTCCAGCAACTACTTCTATGATTAACCAGGCAGCGGCTGCGTTCACATTCTGCAAATCTTGAGATAATGGAGGGCTTTGTACTCAAGAAACGAGAAAATACTATTATAACGATAAATTTTGATATAAAAACCTGTCTCCTGGTACTGGTGGGCAAAGAAATGAGTTCATAGAGCTCCGGTTGTTTTGTTATCCAGCCTATCCTTCCGCCACATTAGGCTGGATACTCGGGTATGAACCAGATTTGTATTTTGGTTAACTACAGCTGCCATCGCTTTATTACATTGTCTTGAAGTCTGAAATATCAAAGCTTCAATATATACCATTTCCGAGTTTTCAATTTTCTAGTCAATTAATCAATCTAGATCAATTAAGTTGTAAAGTATAACATGTTACAGTTAGTCTTTCTCCGCATATGTCTACTGTAATATAAATGCTTTAGCATTTCGTACTACTTCAAAACTATAATCTTATAATAAATGACTATTCTATATAGAATTCTCTTGAAATGCAGAAAACGTGTTCATTAATAAATTTTATTCTTCCTAAATCTGAAATGCTTATTTGTTCCAACACTCAATTTTAATCTATTTTTCCTTATTGCTGGGAAGATGTATTGTTACATTTTGCTTTTTTTGCAAGTAGAAACTTACAATTCTTGATTCTTAAATTTCCAAATTTTTCTAATCTTGACTAATACACGTCTATAAAACTTTATTAGGATGATTTTAACAGATCAAATAACAATTGAAAGTTGAATGCGACAAAGTCATTGTATCAGTTATTTAAACATGCAGACAGCAGTTTAAATTGTATCGCATTTTTGAAAATTATCTCGCTGATAATCAGTTATCGGGAATTGAACTTTTTATCGGAGGCTTTCTGAATACGACCTTGAATTTCACTTATTTACAGACTTTTTTCTAGACCATGTGTAGTCCTACAGGTGTGCCGCCGCAAAGTCAGTCCCAAAATAGTCTTAGTGCTTATTGAAAATGGGATGTTAATATAATTAAACTAGTTTCCAGTAATATTTCTGATTTCGATTTTGAATTCACTTTCAGCAAATCTTAAATAACTTCATAAATTTCTCTAGTTAATTTCTAAACAATTGCAAATTATGGAGACTTTCAATTTTGAGTATTTGCATAACATAGTGGCACCAAATGAAATTTGTTCTCTCCCAGGTAATGTTGCAATTTACTATTCAGCAATATAAACCTACATCTTAAACCTCCTATACTAATAACCAAGAGGTTATCGACACACGTTTAATTCAAACCTTAGCATCGTACCTCGAATTTTATTGATATAACATTGTGTAATTTTGAACTTATGTAGAAATTGCAGTTGTAAACATAAGCAATCGAATTTTTATGAGGCGAGCACTTAAAATATCTCGTTCGAAAATTAAAGATTACCAACTTATTTTATTTGCATTCATTTTTAGAAATTTCACTTTAACAAACTAAAGTCTAGTATCGCCTCAATTCGGGTCTTTTCTTGGCTACCCTTCTTAAATTATAAGAATTAGTACGAATTTGGTATATCGTATAGCATTCTTATATTGAACATGAACTGATACAAAATGACATTTTTCTTTATGAGAAAAATGCTGGTTCAAATTTTATACTCTTTCGATGAAAGCTATTTTGACATTGTGAGTTTAAATAGATCTTGGCAATTGAAGTTTCTGATCTGTCTCGATTTTATACTTCTAGAAAATCATTTGAAACAAATTCATTCTTGTTCGATTTTTATTGTTTTGAGGAAATTACGATATAATTTATTGCATAATGGAGTGCTGTTCCAATTTCCCTGCAGCATAGAATTGAGAATTTAAATCTGTTAGGCTGTGATTGGAATAAACCTTGACTTGTATGCAAAATTTCCTCCCAATTCCATTGGAGGTTGATATTTTTGGAATTGTATTAAATATCAATCGTCCTGCATCTTTTTTCCTACATCTACTTTTCTGAAAACGTCTAAGATACATTTAGTATTTTAGAATTGAAAAGTTTATGTTCCTGTTTATTTCTTCAGCCAGAAATCTACCATTTCCAAACGAGCTAGCATATCATTTAATCAACTATAATTCTATAGTTTGACTAAATAATTGGCTTTGGTGGCCAGATGGTTTGCGGATAATATTGATTATATCCAATTTCCATTAAATATTTAGATGTATTCGTCTCCATCAAATTGTCAGATATTAAAGATGAGTTGCTACAACTTCCTTGCACGTTCATCATTTCATTGTATGAAAATTTCAAACGGGGAGCAACATCACGAAGCTATTAAAAACGTAAATTGCATGCAGTATCTTTAAAGTTTCACACTTTTAAAATTCATTTTTGTCTTGTGAATTATACTGATATTAAACAGAATCCGCTTTTATCTTCCACCAATGGAAGAAAATCGCGCCATTAAACGCTTCATGAAGGAATGAAATTGTTGAAAGTAAGGCAAAATTTTTAATTGTAAAAAAAAATTCAGGAAAAATTTTGACAAATATTAAATCCATATCATTAAAATTTTTTTGAATTTGAAACGGAGTAAACTTTTGTGCAATAATGCTTTCGGGAATTTTCGCAGAAAAACAAAGCTACGGTTTCATTTTTAATTCATCAAAATTTAATTAGAAATTTGAAGAACTTCGGACATATTCATTCCACTCCCCAAGATATGTGTAAACGCAGGCAACTGTAGGCCAAACGACTTCGACTGTTAAGAGCAAATACGCACAAATGATCTTTTCTATTTCCCGTTCAAATATACAAAGAGGAAATTCAGTAATCGTCAAATTCTCGACTCGAATTTTTTGATAAATCTAGATTTCCGATTGCCTTGAGTTCTAAAAACGTTTTCAAATTCAGTCTGCCTGCGAATATGGTAGTTAAAGACTGCTTTGAGGTAAAGAATGAGATTAGCCATGTAGGTTTACCTCAAATTCCGTCAAATTCTGCAAAAAAAACTCGTCTACCCGAGCACCTAAGATATTTTTACGGAACTTCCTCCCCTCAGCCAGTAAATTCCCCATGCTCACTTACGGTGAGTGTATAGTATGACACAATCACCAGGCTTCAGTAACAAACGACGACTTTATTAATACGAATACGCAGACAACAAATACACAACCGAGACACACACAAGCAATACCCAGCATCAAACTAAGAATAAACGGCAGTCAACAAGTAGTAAACGGTAGCTAACAACCACAGCACACAAAGCGGCCATACAGAATCGGCAGCAGGAGGAGAAATCGACGTGGCTACTCTCTACGGTCTCCTCAAACGGCTGCAATTGCCCACCGCCTCCTCGCTTTAGCTGTATCCAACTGCCTATTCACGACTCTCTACTCCTCGCACAACTGTTTCTATAATCTCCAGGATTCGGCACACAGCTTAATTCACTAATAGCTTGAACTCCACTCAACGCTTGCGCTTCGTTGGACTGATGCAACTAATTGGCCGTTGACTCCCTATGCGACTCCAGAACTCCATAAGACTATTCACGGATTGTCTTCGGCTTGAACTACCGACCTTTTATAGCTCACGGAGCAGTTTAAAGAAGGTTCTGGAACAAGCAAGCATATCTCGGCTTCTATTGGCTCTATTGCCAAAATTCTTAAAGATTCTAGTATTATATATATATTGCCAAGGTCTGGGTCAGTAATTCGCCATCCTATCAACATCCAGCAGAGCTGATCGTTTAAAACGGTCTTTCCAGTGTTTGAACCAACTGTGCTGAGAATCAACGTTATAGATTTGTAATTTTCTACAATACAGGTAATACTTCAGTGCTAGACGATTTCGTATTCTATATTCATAATTCTAAAAAAAACACGTTCGATTTCAGCAAAAGATTTTATGAGCTGCATTTTAATCGCTTCCGTTTCAAATTTTATTTCATACTTTAGGGAAGATGACAAAGAAAGAAGGGAATTCATAGCACAATGTACAGAACAGTGTAAGGCTTTTAAAATAGTAGGAGTTATAACTCAATCAAAATTTGAAACAATAGCTTCAGCAAAATATTTTTAAAAGATCAAGTTGCATAAAATATGTAATTTAAAGTTTTCGCAAACCTCGTCATACTAGTTGGTCGCCACTGATCGCCTGGGTAATGTAATGCAAAAAAATGTCGCTATACTGTTTATATAAGGTTATTCACTATTCAGTCTGAGAGCCTTTATTAATAAACCTTATGAAATTTTATAAATGTTATTCACTTGCCTTCTATTATCTAGAGCGACTGTAGACTGCCTTCTTCCCTGCCTTATTCTAAACTTAGTGATTCTTCATGATTTAGACCACCCTTCCTGGTTTGAATTTTCTAAAAATTGGAACTATTTGTCTGCTTGCGAATGCGAGTCAAAAATGGAATAAAGTAGTAGGATGAAATTTGTTGTGTAGTCTTGATGCCAAAATCATGTATTTGAATCAAACTTTGGACGCAATCCATCTAAGGACGTCTGTATATTTGTCCATCTATGTTCATGATACACTATAAATAAAAAAATAGAATGATAGAGTCTTGTACGTGGGTATATCATCAGACTTGTAGACTATTAAACAAAAAAACAGTGAGATTGGATTCTCCCGAAATTTCCTCTTGTAAAAGTTTTATATGCCACTCCCCGATGAAGATTCTGAAATTTTACCCAGTTGTGAATGCCATCAGTACTCAGATTTTTATTTCAGGTTTTCATACATGAAGATTTTGTGTTTCTAAGTACAATGAATAAAACTCTGTACATATTCTAAACACTTTTTCTGACGATATGTTGAAGAAAAAAAAATTAGACAAAGAGCTATTATTTTATCCAAAAGATGACATACCAAATTTCATTCATCTGTCATTAGGATTGCGAGTAATCGCGTTTGCATCCGTGCTGAAGTACAGATTGTCAGATGATCAACCCTTAACGAATTTTGCCCAAAATTTCATACGAATCTACACTTCAGGTACTGAATCTGTTTGCTGAGCTTTGTCTTAATTTTTCATGATTTGTATTTATTTTATTCACCTGGACTCGGACAATCAACCTGACAAAGTTTTCCTGAATAGCTTATACGAAATTTGTAGTTTTCTATCGGATTTTAAGCATAAAGATTATACACCTAATTTCATCCGTCAAGCTCAAGTCAGACATAATATCAAATTTCTTTTTATTTTTCATGTTTTCATGTTTTAAAATGTCAAGATTCGTCAATCTCGAGTTCAGATTTTTTGTGGATTATCATGCCTTTTTATGTACTTCGTACACTAAAAAATAAAATGGAAACAATCGGGAAAATGGTTACGTGACATTAATTCGCGCGAGAGTTTTGGTATACTTTATCTTTCCATTCCACTTATTAAATTAACAGGAATGCAACAAATACGAGTTCCAAATATATAATTTGCTTATAAACGTATTTATGTTAAAATTACGCTTTTTCAATTTTGTACGTATAATGTTTTCTGATAAAAAAATTAATTTGAATAAAAGATAGACCACAGTGGCCTACTGGTAAGGTCTCGGCTTCCAAACTGAAGGGTTTCGCGTGCGAGACCCGATTCCACCGAAGAACCGTCATGCAAGCGTTAAATCTGTTAAGGCCAAAGGTCTTCCGGTGGAGTTTAGAGAGGGGGTGCCAGCTCAAGTGTCGTTCTCGTCGTCTAACCGTGGTTCAAACTTACGATAGCCATTTCAAAATGGCCCTACTGTTGCTTTAAAACGGGACGTTATCTATCGTTATCATCTTTTATTCAAATTTAGTTATATTAATCAATTTTACTGGGCCTACAATTTTCGCATATGAAATCTTCATATATATAAATAAAATTGAACATTTATGCTAACATAATTTTGCAGAAACTTGGCCGAAAACAAGAAACCTTTGAAATAAAATTCAATTTATTTCATCACGGGAGTTATAATTTTCGCGGGGAAGAGCGATATGACACATCTATTCGCATCGTGATACAAGAGCAGAAAAGACAAATTTTCCCCGTACCTGATTTTACTGCGAGATTCTGAAAAGGATTTCTTTGGCACGTGCAGACTTAGAAAGTAGAATCTTGGATATCTTTGAATGAAATGCGTGGGTGCTAAGATCTTCATCTTTTCGCTCAATGGAGGAAGATTTACAGATTCAGCATTTTTTAGTGTACGTGTGGGCCGCTGTGGTCTGGTGGCAAGGTCTCGGCTTCGGAACCGAAGGGTTTCAGGCTCTAGACAAAATTCCCCTGAAGAACCGTCGTGTAAGCTGGTCTAGTGCACGTTAAATTCGTCGGGGCCAAACATACTCCCGCTGGTGTGGTGTTGTCTGGAAATTTGAAGGGGGAGTGCCAACTGAGATGCCGTCCTTGTCACTTGCCCGCGGCTCAAAATTACGAAGTCTGTGCCAAAATAGCCCAAGTTTTGCTTTGAAAAACGGGGCATTAATATAACTAAACTAGGTACGTGTAATTAATAATAAAGTGCGTTTTAAATCGGGAGGTAAGAATTTTGGAATGAAATAACATGGCCTAATTAATGACAAATATTAGGAAATTAATTGGGATTTATATAAAATTAAGAGATATTGTTACATGCATGTCTGTATGAATGCTTCATATTTCTATTCAAAATCGGTTGGATTTAACATCTTGCACAATTATGTAACAAGAGAAAGAATATCTTCAACTTTTCAAAGTTCAAAATGAATTAAATATTCAATTAAGGAAAAAACTATTCAAACTTTCTCCTTTCACTCACAGTAACTTGGGGGGGGGGGGGGGTAATATTCGAGGAAAATATTTATTTCCCCTTAAAATTAAAAAATTGCTACTTTTGAACTACACAACCATTACATTTTGAATCTTATTTTAATATGTATCGTTTTTTCTTTCAGGTTTTTCATTGGCTGCAAAGTAGAGGTTCAATGATACCTAAAAGAAAGCACAAGTCGTCAATCATTGAAAGGACACAAAAATAAAAACTCTTTAGTGTAAATGAACCAGATGGTCGACGATGGTAATTATTCGATGGAAATTATTCCAAAAAATTACAAAATATTAAAAATAAAAAAATTTACTTTTCAACTACACAAATTTTTATTTCAATTGTTATTCTTTAGAAAATTATCGCCGATGATTTTGAAATATGGAATCAAGTTTTAACATTGCTTCGCTACATTAAACTGTAACTTCTGTAAAATTCTTTGAATTTCTGAAGCATTTTTTTTATGAATTGCTCTTTTATTTTAATGCATACGTCTCGAAAAGTTCTTGTAGATTGTAATATTTTAAACAAAAGGGATTTCTACGTTTGAAATATTATACACGAAGGGATTTTAAGTTCCAGCAAAAGCGGGAATATCAACTAGTATAGCAATAAATTAACAATGGCTGTTTAAATTTTCAAATTTGGATCTGTTTATCAAATATCAATGTTCTTAAAACTTTGGAAAGTATATATAGAATCTGAAATTTATTAAGATAAAAATCCAAGATGAAATCTCACTGAAAATAAAAAATATTCTTTTAAATGAAATTTTTATGGCAATTGAGAAAGGTAGCACATTAAGTGCATTACAGAATGGAACATTTTCTCATACCCTCTGTCTCGCTACCATTAGGGCTACGGATAGGCATCGAATCGTCATTTTTATTAAGAATTACAAAAAAAAAAGCCTTTTGTATATTTTAAAGAAATGCAGTTGGGAAGAAAATATTTAGATCATGTTTTGAGAAAAAAGAAATAAGGCTTGTGAAATTATAAAAATGAGAAATAATATTAAATAGCACTGAAAGATATGCGATTCCTTACGCCTTTTATACTGAAAATTGAACAGTGGATTTAAAAATAAGAAAATGGATATTACTTTAAACATTGAAATAAAGAAATTATAAGCAAGCAAGAAAGAAATATCAGCAGCTATGCTGAAATTTAATTGAAGAAAGATTTAGATAAAAAGAAGGAAAAAAACAATAAATATACATACATTATACACACAATACTATACATATTGTAACGAAACTTGTTCCAACTTGGTGCGGACTAAATGGCTCAGGGGTAGAATACTACGAATTGAAAGAGACAATTCACAAGTTCATAGCTGGCTGAAAGCAAGTTGTCTAAAAATTGTTTTGTTATTTATTTACTTTGTTATTTCCCATTTGTCCTAGAATGTTCTTATAATTTCTGTGTCTTTCTAAATCTGGAAGATTAGAGTCATTTCGTCTTGGGCATAAAAACAGATGTAAGGTTTATTTCCTTGAATAAAGTCTCGAATTGAAATTAGCTAGTGTTATCTTCGTCTTTAGTTAAAACACGGTTTATCTACGCTAAATTCGTCAACGCGACAATATATTCACATATACAGACACAAAAGTGTAGCTCAAAAGCATTTTTTTTTCATATTCAAAAATTAGAACCCCCCAAAACGTTCTCGGATACTCTCTAATAAAAATGTAATTCCCCTTCATTCACATAAGACCACGAATGCATAGCATAGGCATAGGCAAAGAATAGTGACGAAATACTGATCTTTAGCTAGAATTTAGCATTTTTACTGCATCCATTGTGTGATCCTTGGTGTTTAATCCCTGGCATGCAACTTAATAGTACCTGAAAATCGAATTTGTGTTTTAGCCACGTTTTCCCAACCTATTGAAACCAGAATTTGATATGGAATACAAATGTAGTTATAAAATTACATACTAAGTATTATATATTTAACCTTTCCAGTACTGCTCCCTCCAGGTTCCTACTTCCTTCCAGGTGCTCCTTCCAACTTCCTACTCCACGCCACAACAGCCGCAGCATCCTGTTGCACAATACTGTAGAATATTGAGCGATATTATGATATAAAACAATATTGCGAATATTTATCAATGTCATACATTATTGCATAGTATTTGCTCAAATTATTAACTGGCGGGACAGTTTCAGTTGCAAACGAGAACTACAGGATGTAAAATGAACTATCATTAAAGAGATCCGGCCTTCACATCCTGCAACCTTCTTTCGAAACAAAAACTGACAAGACATTCAGTCCTATTAGTCCTATTAGTTCAACGACCTATTGAGTCTGATTAGTAGAAAGAGACTAATTCATATAACATTTCCGAATATCGCGCTTACATGCATGTGAAAGTATAGACTGACAGAAAGTCAACCCCTGACGGATTTAATCACCCCAATTTAATAAGTATCTACTTCTTAGACGTTAAATCTGTGTAACGAATTTAATTCATCTGGCTTTCATTTTGTAATTATCTTGTTTATATTCGGACAGTAGAATTCCTCTGAAATTCGAACTCAAAATTTGATAGAAAACTACAAACTTAGTGTAAAGATCATATACCAAATTTCCCGAGTCTAGCGCAAAGTGTTTCTTTCTCACAGTCAGACCAATAGACATAATACCACAGATGCATTTTTCGAACACAGGCAACCTAAAACATGGGGACTTGTCAAATTCTCGAGTTCGAATTTTTTTACCGTTATAAAACTGTCTCTGTGCTTCGTAAACGAAAAAGAAAAAAATATGAGGCTCAGGAAAAATTAAAAATGAAAGAAAAGTTTCCAATTCTTATTAGTATCGTGGATCTGTGTTGATCGAAAATAGTAATAGTTATTGATATATTATAATGCTTTAAAATGAGTTTAAGTTAAAAAGTTATCCGTTAAGTTTAGTTAAGAATTATCCGATTAGATTCAGAGATGAATTTTTAAAAATGATACATAAGTATTTCTTATATAAAATAGCTAAAACAAACTTGAAAGATCACTATTAGAAGAAAAAAATATACTCATTGCCATTAATTTTGAAAAAAGAACTGCTTATTTAATGAAAATTTAGCAAAATTAATCAGTGTTAGGTAAGGCAGCCATCTAACTCTCCGACCAGCCACGAAGGCACACGGATTTAAACCATAAAAACTGAATGACCGTACTGCTGCAACAGCAACATTGGCGGGAACTATGGTAGAGTCCTAAGGGCCATCACCGGCCATGGTACAACCCTCCCCGAAAGAAGTACGTCCCGTCATCGATGAGAGGAGTCAGATCCCCCACCTATTAGTGTACCCTCCAGGGTGGCGAGATCCAACCACCATGCCGGAAGCATCTCATCCTCATTCAGAGGTGCCCCCGGGGGTATCAGTGTTAGGGGGGTATCAGTGTTTCAATTAAAAAATAATGTAAATATTTAATTTTTATTTCATATACATATAGCTAAAACTACATAAAATGTAACAGATCACAAGATAAAAATCATTTTAATAAATAAAAATTTTATGAGCAATTAAAGTTGTCATTAATGATTTTTTTTTCTAAATGAAACTATCTAAAAATCCACGGTCTATCACACCCTCGAAGGTTTTGGATATATGCATACCAAATTTAATGAAATTTAATTGAATTGAGTTTGAAATATTATATTTTCTGTGAATCAATTACAATGAAATTTCCATTCTTCAGAAAATGCATTTAGATATTCTACTTGTAAATTAGTTCATCCAAATGCGCGAGAAACACATGTAGTTTTCATGCTTTTTTTAACAGAAATTCCAAAAATAAGTAAACTACGGCTGAGTAGGTAGGAAATAACTATAAACAATATCAATTATTATTATGGAAAATTTTATGATAAAAATTAAATAAATCACTTATTTTCGGTTAAAAATACCACTGTTTTCGATTTCATTTTTATTTGTTCCGTATTATTGAAGCTACCGAATCTATAGTTCTACCTTACACATATCAAAAGCAAAGTCTGTTTTAGAATCTAAAAAAGATCATTAAGAAAAATCGCATTTTTCTGGAAAAAGCATCTAAGCAAATAACCTACTCGGATACCTTAAACAGTTAAAAAACAATTGCTTGTTTGAACCAAGGACTTGTATTTCCAGTAGCTGTTAATCTTGCGATTGTATTTCTGCGAAACATTTACTTTTTTAATGATGTATAGTTCTTTTCAAATAAAAAATGTGTCTCACGTTGAAATATCTACATCTGACCGTTTCAAACATCAACAGCTGCAGCAACATATTTAAAAAATATATTATTGTTGCTAATTTTACTTATTCTGAATAACATGAATAAACAAAAGACAGGCTTTATCTGGTCACATGTAACGTGAAATACAA